>LZPO01098169.1:0-25424 GCA_001675575.1 Neotoma lepida
AAAGTGACACTTGTCAGTGTGTACTATTTAAATAATTTTCAATAAGATGGCATCTATCTTCTTTTTAGCATAAATAAGTCTTGGACTCTCTTTGTTTTGACTTTCCCGTTTGATCATTGGCTGTATGAAGGAGGTAAAGCTAAAGTTACATGAGGTAGTGAGAAGACAGGTGGAAATGGACCTTGCACCTCCTGCTCTTCTCTGAATCTTTAATGGTGGGTGCTACAGAGCAGCTGATCACAGCTAGCCTTGTATGTCTTTATGTGTTGGGGGGTCGTGAACACCTCACAATATGTATGTCTCATCTTCTACCTTGTGCAAGACAGAGTCTCTTCCTGCTCCATACTGCACAGGCCAGGGTAGCTTGCCCATAAGCTTCTAGGATTCTCCTGTCTTTGCCTCCCATGTATGTGGTGATATTTTATTTGTGTACCCCAATAAAACTTATCTGGGGATCAGAGAACAGAGCCAGCCACCAAATTAGACATAGAGGTCAGGCATGGTGGCACACACCCATAATCCTATCACTGGGGAGGCAGAAATCCATCTGGATCTCTGTGAGTTCAAGGCCACACTTGAAACAGAGCCAGGCATAGTGGCACCCACCTTTAATCCCAACGCTTGAGATCCCATGTCTTTGCTTTGGAAGGACACAAGCCTTTAATCCCAGGAAGTGATGGCAGGAAGTAGAAAGGTATATAAGGTGTGAGAACCAGGAACTAGAGGCTTTTTAGCAGCAGTTCAGCTGAGATCCACTCCAGTGAGGACTCAGAGGCTTTCAATCTGAAGAAACAAGATCAGCTGAGGAGTTGGTGAGGAGAGGTTGGCTGTGGCTTGTTCTGTCTCTCTGATCTTTCAGAATTTACCCCAATATCTGGCTCCGGGTTTTTTATTATAAGAACTTTTAGATTCATGTTACACATATTCTGAATGGAACACTGGGATTATAGCTCTAAGTGCTACTGTGTTCAGCTTTTATGTGATTCTAGAGACCAGAATTCATGTCTTCATACTTGCATGGCAAGCACTTTACTCTATCAGCCATCTTGGTTAGCTGTTGAGATTGTTTAGACACCCAATGGCAAATTCTGTGGTCCTAGTCAACTGGTTTCCCATTTGGGCCCACTAGACTTTGTTCTCTCTAACTCTGCATCTTCCCACTAGCACTTAGTAAATGTCAAGTCCACAATTCCCCTGAATAGAAGATGGAAAACTTAGTCGGCTACCTCTTAACACTAATCATGAAATAGTGTTGACCCCAGGAGGCATTTCTACCCTACTTCTGCCTCTCTTCATACAATACCCACCACCACTGTCTAAATGGAGCCTAACTATCTCCCTTTGTTTTCTGTCTGACAGGGGCATTTCTACAGTAGACAGCATATGGAGTAAGAATCACATGCCACTGAGGAGCATGTTAAGTGCAAATTGAAACCATACCACAGCACATGTCTTCCCCAGGCCTCCTTTCACATCTGACAATGGACTCCACTTCTGAAATTCACTGAGCCCATGATCTGGACACAGATTTGTGAGATAATCAGTCAACAGTTCTGTTATAAGGAATACTTTCTTATTTCCTTTAACTCAACCACAAGGACATATCAACATTGTTAATTCTAAGACATAACATAGAAAGCATGCTTGATCACACATCTGCCATCCCAACATTTAGGAACCTGAAGCAGAAGGATTAGAAGTTTGAGACCAGCTTGGGCTTCATAGAGACACCTTTTATAAACTAGAACACAAAACCATCGAGGTGGTCATTATCTTTAAATGTCACCCTTAATTTAATTAGAACATGTTCTTGGGTAGCATAAAATATAAGAAAAGATTAGGAAGAAAAGATCTGATTGTCTATTTCCTTTCCAGAAAAAAAAAGAAGGATTATAAAATGTCTAAAAGTATGCCATAAGACAGCGAGCTAGTCTAACCTGAGATAAGAATGGTCACAGGTTAAACATCCATATTCCAAGACATGATAGGAACCCTAACAGCCCAATTACTATGATTAAGAGCATTGCTGCATTCAGGCACAGGCTGGAACTAAAAAGTGTTTAAGGTGATATATATCCTCTGACTACCATTGATTAGATGTATTCAATAATGAAAAGTTACCAAGGAAAGTTCTGTGTCTGCAGCTCTATAGAGAGTTCTAACTCTGCTAACCCAACACTGAAAGGCCTTTAATATACCCCCAGAGTTTTGACTATGTATTAGTTTCAAATACAACTTACCCTCAAGTAACTGTCTACCTTCTGCTTTTAAATTCAATTTGAGCCTCTGATTCTCTCTCTCTCTCTCTCTCTCTCTCTCTCTCTCTCCTCTCTCTCTCTCTCCACACACACACACACACACAATTAATCCTTTAAAACATGTTTTTAAAGATTTTATTTTTCAATTATGTGTATATGTATGTCTGTGTGTAGCTGTGTGCATGAGTGCATGTGCCTGTGAAGTCCAGAAGAGGGCGTTAAATCCTCTGGAGCTGAAATTATAGGCAGGTGTTAACTGGCCTAAGCAGGTGCTGGAACCAAACTCACATCCTCTTTGAGCACAGCAAGCACTCTTCACCACAGAGCCATCTCTCCAGCCCAGAATTTATCTTTCTTAAGAACTGCATTTTAATTTTTTTTTTAGTTTTCTCTAATAACTCCTTTTAGTATTCCATATTATTATGTTTTTTTACATGATTTAATTTGCTCTTCTTTATCTAGCTCCATGTATTAGAAACTCAGCTAATCGCTTTTATAATACATGCACTCAAAGCCCTAACCTTTCATTAAGAATTGATGTAACTGTAACAAATGAACTTCAATGCATTTTCATTGTCATCTGCTTAGAATATTGTCTAATTTCTCTAAACATTTTTCCTTCGACCCATAAATTATTTAGATTTGTTCAGTTCCTATCATTTTGGATTTCATTTACATTTCTGTTACTGATTTCTAATTTAATTAATGTATCCCAGAATGTAAATAGGTATGGTTTCAATTCCATTAAAAAAAATACCCTAACATCCTGTTTTGTGAACTGGCATAGTCTTACTTTGATGAATGAAAATATTGTGTTTTAGAGTGTGAAGTATTCTGTCCATGTTAGCCAGATCCATATACTTAAAGATATTGTTCCAAGAATGGCAGCACATACCTATAATACCTGCACAAACGAAAAAGAGGCAAAAGGATCCCAAATTTAAGACTATACTGGATTATGTACAGGGAACCAATATAAAACATTGTTCAACCGATCACTTGGTATTGGATAGCCAACTAGGTCAATCGACCCTGGGGAAGACTAATTTGACTAATTCTCCCTCTCTCAGATGTTGTTAGTTGTCTGTAATTCTGTGATTCTTTCTTGCTTTTTTATTATTTTTCAAGACAAGTTTTCTCTATGTAGCCCTGGCTGTCTGAGAATTCAGAGAACCACCTGCCTCTGCCTCCTAAGTACTGGGACTAAAGGTGTGTGCCACTACACTAATGCCTGTTATTCTTTGTTTAGGGATTACATGGTCAGCCCTGAAATCATATACACACAAGCAACAGTAAATGGACTCAGTGTGTGTGTGTGTGTGTGTGTGTGTGTGTGTGTGTGTGTGTGTGTGTGTGTGTGACATAATAATGAAAGAAAAAGAGGCTATAAATTTGTGAGGGAGTAAGGGGGTCATGGGGAGAGTTGAAGGGAGAGGACAAAGTAAAGGTGGAAATGATGTATTATCTTTTCATTAAAACAAAAAAATACTAAGGAAATGTTTAAAATGTTTAGTATCTTCCCCTATCAACTACTAGTCTAAAAGCATTTCAATCAATTCTATGAATCTGAGCATTTCTCCTTCAGTTCTCTTAAGTAATGATTAATGTTTTGTAAGCATGTGCTATTAGGGACATATACATTAAAAAATCTTACTATATGAGAGCCCAAGAGATGTCTCAGCAGTTAAGAACACTTGCTATTCTTCCAGAGGACTTGAGGAATTCAGTTCATAGCATCCATATTGCAGCTAGGAACCATCTGTAACTCCAGTTCCAGAGGATTTGATGCCCTCATTTGGCCTCTTTAGGCACCGCACACACATGGTAGACAGACATGCATGAAGGTAAAACACCCATTTACAATTGATGCCTGCTGGGAAATGGAAAATCAGTTTTCTCCAATGGAGTGCTGCTGTGTATATCAGCCACACTTCAGGGCAGGCCCCATATCCAGGGGCGAACACAAAAATGATTCCAAGTATTTCTCTCTCTCTCTCTCTCTCTCTCTCTCTGTGTGTGTGTGTGTGTGTGTGTGTATGTGTGTGTGTACACTTTTTGTTTTATCATATGTCTTTCCTCTTTTATTGATTTGCTTTATTTTTATTTTTAAGAAAAAGAGAGAGAGAGGGAGGGAGAATAACATGAAGTTGGGTGGGAGGGAATTATGGAGGATCTTGGAGGAGTTGGAGGAGAGGGAAGGATATGATCAAAATACATTGTATGTAAAAATTTTTCAATAAAATACATCAAAAAATTTTAAAGAATCTTGTGCTGCAAGCCACAGAAAAATGTAATGGAATTTAGCTACTATCACAAAAGCTAATACTTGAAAAAGTCAAGGACTTTTCTGAAGGTCAAGTCATGGCTTAAGAAGTCTGGGTGATATTTTAGCTTTTCTACATATATTAGCTGGTTCCTACAATGATTTCTTTGTATGCTATGTGTGCTTTCAAGAACTCCTAACAGTGTATTTATCTAAAATATCTATCAAGCATCCAAGGCCAAATGATCTCCTGAACTAAGGTAACATCCTTATGGAAATAATGCCTGTCTCTTAGGTCAGGTGGATAGCTTTATTTCTTGTGCAATTTAAGCTAAGACTCTCCTTTCTTATACAGCCTTACTAATATTATAGGCTCCTAACATTTTTACCTAACCACTTCTAGGAATGTAGATTGAACACATAAATTCCCCTTTTCTGATATATTAACTGATTTTAGCTCTCAGTTGACTTCCTCCTTTACCACTCCCCTTTTGAGTTGTAAAAGAAAGCCTGATGGTCACTGCCTGAGGAAAACTCTTGTCTGCCTTTATGACCCTGTAAGAGTTCAAGCCTGGTGACCTTGCTTTAGCTAGAGCACTGCTATTGCATGGGTATGTAACTGTAAACCTCAGAGATTTAGAGAGGATTTAAAGGATTTTGACTGGAGAACTAGATAGAGAACTAGATGGAAGATAAGGAAGAGCCAGATGGGGAAGAACAAGATGGGTAAAAAGAGAGAAGAAAGACCAAGATGGGGCAGAACTGAGATGAGAGAATTAAGATAGAACTTAGAGGGGACAGCAGAAAAAAGTAGAGAGAAATCAGGCAAGAAAGGAGCTAGGCACGAGAACAGAACTGAAGCTGTGTAGATAGGATTTTTTCCCAGAGGAGTAAAGTAGACAGACAAAAGAGCTTGGTGTACTTAGATTCTTCTCCCNAAAATAATTCTCGCCATTCATAGCTTCTCTTCTGGGCCCCTGGGAAGAAGATTATTAAAGCCAGTCCTTAATAATCTTTGAGAATCTTGGTACTATTTTTACTGTATTAGTATGAAAGTTGTATATTGAATTTCTAAGAAGATGGATGACCCAGTGCCTGTCAATTTAAATACTTCAGGGTATATTTGTTTCCTACAAACAAGGGCATTCACTATCATCAAAATCAGGAAGTTAATATCCAGAAATGATTTCATTCAAGTTAAACTAATGTTCTCAGCAAACCCTCTCACAGCAAATGAACCTTGTCCAGAGTAAGACTTCTGCTTATCACTGTCATAAATCTGCAATAGTTCCTTTTTCCTTATTTTTGCCCTTGACATTCTAGAGACTTTGTACAATTTTTTACAGTGTCTTTCAATTTGAGTTCATCTGGTACTTTATCGATATTGGAGTCAGTTTACACATCTCAGGCAATAGTGTTCTTTGTAGAATAAAGCAGAAAAAATGGTGTTACTTTTTTTCTTGTTTCATCTTGTTCCTACTTCTACTGCTGCTAATGCACATGAAAAACATTTTCCCCTCTTGAAATTTCCATGAGAACTATTTTTTAAACTCTGAAGGAAAGACAAATAGGATTAGAGAGATAAGCACAGCTTCAGCTAGAGCTGTGTTCTGTGTTCGGTATCTGATTTTGCAGACCCACATAAATCCAATTCCCAAGCAGCAAGGGAGAGCTGAGGATAGTACACAGATGCCCCTCGGCCTCTGAGCACATGAGCAGCACTAATCTATTCAGGAGGTTATCAATAACAATAAAAGGAGGGCACAGAGTTGGGAGGGAGACAGGATGGGGGTACTATGGGATTTGGAGAGAGGTAATGGTGGATGGATATGATGAATGTATATTGTGTAAGTGTATGAAACTATCAAATTATAATGTTATTCTTTTTTAAAAGTTAATTTCATGTTTAAAGAGATAAAGATGATATTGTAATATAAGGTGGGGGTTCCTTATTGCTGTAGGTGATGGTTAATGCAGTCTTAATAACTGTTCAAAGTTCTGAGAATAAATGACCATGAGTGCTTAGCCATAGAGAGGACAACTGCACCAATCCCCACCTCCAAGGCTCAAAAACATTTCAGAAGATGGGGTCAAAAAATTTGTAAGGGCTGAAAGGATGGGTAAGATAGCTATGAAATGCTGTCTTCTAGGCACAAAATGGGTGTGACACACATGAACTCATAGTANCTGTAGTTACCAGCATAAGATTAAACCAGTTTTTAAAAAAACCAGCATGGATGGGAGAAAGGGTCCTGAGACCCTGTCCATAGCTGAGGAGTGACTGGCAGTTGATAGCTGCAGTGGGGAGAATCACTTTGCTTTAGGTGTAACTATTGTTAAGTTGCCTATGCCCTACTGGGTAATTCCACACTAGTCAATACACTCATGAGCAGCACCAGTTAGACTCAATGGCTTATAAATTAAAAAAACAAAATAAAAAAGAGGGCATGAAATTTGGAGGGAAAAGTGTTTAGTAGGAGTCTAAGTGGAAGCTGAAAATAAGGGTTAAGGGGTGAATGTGATTGAATGTGATCCAGATACATTGTATATGTGTACAACATTTTCAAAGAATTTTTTTAAAGAATAGAATGCTATAAAACAGGACATTTAGAGTTGAAATGGATTTTAGCAATTGAAAACATGATAGTGGAACATTTTAAAGCCATGGAAGACACATCTGAAGATAAAATCACCCAGAATATATAGCAAAAGAGAAAAAAATGGAAGAGACAGAGAATATATAGAAAGAGGGAGGTGAATATGGTCAAAATACATTGTAGTAAATTACCAAAGAACTAATAAAAAACTACTGAATTAAATAAGTAAATACATAAATAGGTAAACTGTGTGGTATGTCCAGATAAATTTGCTTTTTATATAAATATAAATAAATAAACAAGAAGATTAGAGCAACAATCCAGAAGAGCCAGTACCAAAATAACAGATTTCTAGGTAGAAAGGAAGATGTATATAAGAAAATAAAGGTGAAGCTATAACCAAGAGAAAGCATAAACATTTATGAAAACACACCATGCTAGGGCTCAGCATATCCAATGGAAATGATATAGAATGAAATTTATTCAACAGAAAGAGCATAAATGTGAAACTTCAGGGGGATAAGGACAAAGGGATCTGCAATCTTCTAGATGTGAAAGTAAGAAGTTTCTATAAAGAATCATAAATCCTACGAGGTATGGGCTCCTTGACAGTAACAATGGTTAAGAAGATAATGCAAATACATCTGCACAATTTAGAAGAAAAGTTCACTGCAACTGAGAACTCTATATTCAACTACTGGCTTCTAGGATAGATTTTTTTTCAAAGCTTTCCCTTCCAATGCATCCCTTAGATAATGGCTTCTGCCTGAGGAGGGAACAGATCCAAGAAGGGATGATCAGTTTCAGACTAGAGGAGACTCAACACGGAAGAAATGTGATGAGACTCTCTAAATTGATGTGGATGGAGACCCGAGGCAGACATGCCTCAGACAAAAGCATTCCCAGGACTCTGAGGCAGGAAGCGGCCATGGGAGAGCCAGTCAGCCACATGTGATCAAAGATACACCACCTAAATCCAGATCAAGTGACTGAAGCATGTGCTCCCATCAGAATAAACAGGAAAGTATGACATATAAACCAGGAAATCCAAGCTGAGATTTTAAAAACCTCAAGGGTATTGTTCAGAAAGGTCCCTTGATGCCAGTGTGTCATAGACCTGGAGTGAAACCAGACCAAGAAAGAGCTGATAAGTGAGAAGAAATAAGTCTTGACAAATGGACTGGCCTTACTGACCTCGTGGGAAACTGTCCTGGGAAATTCATAGGAGGTGCAAGGAATTAGCAATCAGAACAAGAAAAAAAGAGAAAAAGAAGATGAGCTTAATTTCAAGAAAAACAAGAAGCAAAGAAGAAATCATTATTTTCACTCACTAAAATAGTTTACTGCTGATAATACTTGTAGACAGAATGTGGCAGCACAAGCTTCTAGTCATGAGGCAGATGAAGGGGCCCCTTACTTCTCCCTAGGATATCGGGAAGGTATTGTACATTATTAAAATATGGTGGTTAAAACTCTACACAGGACTGGAGAGATGACCTCACAAAATTTGGATCACTGCTCAAAATGGGCTTGCATGTATTTATTCATTAATGATCCAGGAGAATAAATCACTCACTGTAAAAACCCTATTTAAAATATCAAGCATTAGGTACACAAAAATGGATGATCTTTAAAACATCTCAGAAATCAACCTTTGAAGCTGGTGCTAATGCTTCTTTAATTATAGATTCTGATTCCTGGAGGTAATTAGAATATCCAATTTTTTTTTAGATATCATTAGAACTCACTTTAAATCACAGAGGAAAAATAAAGCCACCCATCAACATAATCACTATCTAAATAATCCTGCCGTAGCACAGATGCCTGTGAATAAACAGAAAACCACCATTTAAAAATGGGCCAAGATGTTGTAAGCCAGGCATTCATTTGCAATAATTAGACTTGTAGAGGAAAATCTCCAAAAGCTCCTCCTTTATGGGTAACTAATCATATAGCTTCTTCGGTAATTTTCATCATCTTGTCAGTCCTGACTCATGTATCCCCCTCACCCTACCGCCCCCACAGCCCAGGAATATTTAGAAGAACAAAGTATCTTATCGTTTAATTGAAAATGTTCTGGAAGCTCTCTGTAAAACGATAAAGAACATAAATTTGGTGTCATATTTTTCACCTAAAACTACTTCATATGAACTCACAACTTTCTTAAATATCCCATCTGTTTCAAATATCTCACAAACAGCCTATAAATATTGTCTATACTCTCTCTCTCTTTTTAAATTCGGATCTGATCCAAAAGTGACACCCATGGTATTTGTTTACTAAGTTTCAAAAGTCTCTTCAAATGTTCCATTCACTACCCTTTTTCCCATTTGTAATTTACTTGCTATGAAAATATGTGTTTCTTGTGTTTGTTTCTTCTGAGAAACCTATGTGCTGGATTTGACTATTTGAATCCATGTAGTGTCTTTAAAAATGTGTCTTCAGCCCTCACGTTCCTCTGAGCCTGTAGTAAGATACTGCGCCCAAGCAATTCAGATTGCATTTTCATATCTAGCCCCCTTTAATATTAAGACTGACCCATGGGTCAAGGTAGTATCATCTTGGGTCATCCATTATAAAAATTCTCACCCCTTTTGTACCTAATGGTTTTGGCAGCCACTGCTGATCTTTATCTCTATCCATTGCCCCAGTAGAGAGAACAAAATGAGGGCATCCTAATTCTGTTATTGCTTCTTCATTGACTAGTTACAATATTGCCCTAATCATGACTTTTCCTCATGATGGCTGTCCCAAGATAGTTAATGGAAGAGCACAAATGTCTGACTCTTAACCTTAATTCTTTAGTTTTCAGATTGAAGGTGATTTCTCTCTTCTTCCAAAGACTGTCTAGGAAGTGCTATGTTTTAACAGTGTGGTAAATTATATGTAGTTCAGCATGGTTACTGTGTTTCAAGCTTTTGCAGCTACCTGTATTTGTGACTCTACACTGTCCTGTAAGACAAATTGCTAAACGGTCTTATTAATAAAAAACCTGGAGCCAGATATTGGGGTGAAAACTGAGAGATCAGAGAAGCAGAAAGAAGCCAGCTTAAAAAAAAAGAAAAAGAAAGAAGCCAGCCATGTTCTTACAGCTATGACATCCTCAGCCAAAGAGAGAGCTACTTCTGTATACTCACGCCTATATCCTTTCTGTGCCCTGCCATCTCATTTTCTCTCTCCTCCCAGCTACATAACTTCCCTTTCTGCCCAGCTCTTCCTGTCTGTCTGTACAGACTTCCAGACCTCAATAGTTAACTAGTGCTGGGAATTAAAGGCATGTGCCACCATGCCTGCCTCTGTTCCCAGTGTGGCCTTGAACTCACAGAGATCCAGATGATCTCTGCCTCCCGAATGCTAGGATTAAAGGCCTGTGCTACCATTGTCTGACTTCTATGTATAATATAGTGTCTGGCTTTTTCCTCTGTTCTCCAGATAAGCTTTATTGGGGTGCACAAATAAAATATCACCACACTTTCCCATATTTTNCTAGGTATACCTGTTCTCAACTGTCGTGATACAACCCAGAGTTGTTCATGGTGTCCTCTTTTTCTGACATGAAGAGATATTCCAGCAGCATCTTGCTTGCTTCTTTTTCCAAACCATTCCTGAAACCAACCATTTCTCCCAGGTGCTCTGACTTCAGAAGGAAGTGATGTTTGCTGACCACAAGTCTACCAGGCACTTAATACTGCAGACTCATGTTTACTCTTCTGCTTTTCAGTAGACAAAACTAAAACAATTCATGAAAATATAACTAGAAACATAACCTGAGTTCGTACTGCTATTTTCAATTCCCCTTTAGTACTTAATGATGTTAACTTGCTTTGTTGATCCTAGAATACTTGTCATTTGCATTGAATATTGTTCCAGATTGTTTTCTGTTCCTGTGATAAAGCACAGACCAAAAGCAAATTGAGAGAGGAAAGGGTTTGTTTAATTTTATATGTTACATTCCACCATCAAGGAGAGTCAAAGCAAGAACTAAAGGCAAGAGCTTCAAGCAGCAACTGTGGAACACTCCTGCTTTGTGGGAGGCCAGCTCCCACCTTTTACAGGGTTCCTATGAGGAGAAGAGAGGCATAAGGAATTTGTAGATAGAAAGACAGCAGAGATGAGACAGATAGAAACAGGATAGCTTCAGGAGGACCTGGATCAAAATCCACCGGCCCCTTATGTCTCTTCAAAGGGGCTTTTTATAACAATGCCAAAGGGTGAGGTGAAAGACCTCCTCGTTGTGGTGATTATATTATGTCCCCCAAAATATTGTGTACCCTAATAAAACTTATTTGGGGTCAGAGAACAGAACAGCCACTAGATTAAACATAGAGGTTAGGCAGTGGTAGCACATGCCTTTAATCCTAGCATTCCCGAGGCAGAGATCCATCCAGATCTCTGTGAGTTCAAGGCCACACTGGAATCAGCCAGGCATGGTGGCACACACCTTTAATTCCAGCACCTGAGATCTCATGTCTTTGCTTGAGAAAGACACATGCCTTTAATCCCAGAAAGTAGTGGCAGGAAGCAGAAAGGTATATAAGGTGTGGAAACCAACATCTAGATGTGTATAAGAGACAGAGCCTGCAGTCTGAGGAAACAAGATCAGCTGAGGAGTTGGCAAGGTGAGGTTGGCTGTGGCTTGTTCTGTCTCTCTGATCATTCAGAATTTACCTCAATACCTGGCCTGGTGTTTTCAATTAATAAGACCGTTTAAGATTCGCTCTACACCTCGTTGCTAGATTAAAGCATACTTCGCAGCCAAATGCAGACCCTTCCAAACACCTGGTAACCATGAAGGTGGTCAAGTCATCCTCTTATGCAGCCCTGCTGGATAAAGCAAGCTCAGATCTCACTAGGAGACCTCTGTGGGGCTCCCACACTACTTACTGTCGGGCTCCTCAAGGAGGAACTTTTCAGCTCCCTTTCTTATGTAATATAGGACCACTTGCCCAGGGGTAACACTGGGATAATGGGATAGGCCCTCCTACATCAATCATCAATCAAGAAAATGCCCCATAGACATAGCCGTAGACCAATCTGAATGGAAGCAATTCCTTCATTGAGGTTCCTCTTCTCAGTTGACTCCTAGTTCATATCAAGTTGGCAAAAACTAATGAGCACAAATATCCTAGTTCCTAATAGAATTAACATATTTACTTTATCCTATATGTGTGCTTCAAATTGTTTTCAGGGCAAGTTTATGCAGAAAATTTTCTGTAAAATTCCCATTTCTGAATTTATAGAGATTCCAGATAAGGGGCAGAAACTTCCTACAGAGAAGACATTTTATAGAAATCCTGTCAGTGCTATGAAAAATTAAAGAGCAGAATATTAAGCCAAATCAAAGAGTTAGGTCTGCCTATGCAGATTCCCAGCTAGATAATTAAGATGATTGTTTCCAGATCTGAGAAGGAAGCAACTATGCTGAGAAGTTCTGAACTACATGGAGTAACAGAATGTAATAATCAAAAAGAGAAAGGTTGACATTCTCATATTTGTAATATAACTTACAGGATTCTATCCTTTCTGGTGGGGGATGGAGAATCAAAAGGTGGCAGGAAGCCAAGGAAGTGGGAATCTAAAGTTGTTGGCTGGTTTTACATAAGTATCTTCAAAATAGGCTGTGGCCATTCCAAGGACTATATGGGAATGTGGAAATAAATCATCATAGTTTTCATTGGCGACTATTAACATCCTTTGTACATGCCTTTCCTGGCCATGTCTTACATTGTATCATTGAGTAAAGTCAGCATTCTTGGGAGTGACTGACTCAATAAATAAGCATTGAATTAAAGACTGGAATTGGCTGCTGTCTCCTATCCTCTTTACAGTGATTAAATCAGACTCCTCTGCACATCCACAAACCCACATAGTTAGACCCTGCTCTTACATAGAACATTAACTTGGTTCCAGTTTTCACAATTGTAAAAATGTTAAATTAATCATTCTCCTGTATGATTCTGGGTATTTATTCTATTAGAATTAGTTCCTAGAAATGGTGGGTCAAAAGCTGCACATTTTAAAAGCATAATAGCTAAATTGGAACATTTAATCTAGAGCGTAATAGCTGTTGCCAAAATACCACCAGAAGTGCTAATTGGTTTTATTTTATTTTTTGTCAGCAAAGTTCTTACTGAAAAGTAATTAACACAGAAAGTACAGTGAAAGTAAGTTCATTAGCACAAACACAGATGAGCCATGTTTGAAGAACCCTACAGAAGTGTATTGTTTTTCTTAAATTTTCAGTGGGATCTATATTTTTCCAATATTTTCTTTAATACATTGATTTTAGTGGCTCTATTAAATGACTAGTTTGTATCTCCAGAATTCTGAGTCAGTAAGAGGCACACAAACTTTCCTTCTCAATCTTCCTTCCCAGGCTTCCCAGGAGCAAAGAGGAGAAAAACAAAACACAACATAACAAAACAAGACAAACAAAAAATACCAGGCAAAACTTGTCTAATTCAAAGCAACTAACTCCTTTATAGAAAAGAACAAAAGTAACCCCAGTTACTTTATTTAATTATTTTATTTAAACTATTTCACTATTTGTTGATAGTACTGCTTGATCATAGTCTATGTTATTTGATTTCAATTTATTACCTCACTTTCTATACTAGGAAAGAAGAAAATTTAACTGAGGAACAAAAATCAATGACACTCACCTTTAACATCAAGTTAGCTTCCAACATAATCATCGGAGATGATATTTCCATGGAGGAACCATTCCACTAGCCCATGTACCAATGTGATGGTATGTTCCTGTTTCCATAGTTAACTGGAATGCTATCTTCTTCCAGACTGACAGTGAGCAGAGGAAATCACACAAATAACACTGCCCTGATTGTTAAGGCATATTGACTACAACGTGGAATTTCTGTGGTTGATATCATAAATGGTCCCCAGAGAAGACATTGATAATTGGTGTTTTGAGTGAGTAAAGTGCGTCAGCTCTACATACTGCCCCAATGTTTTGTTTTGTTTTTGTTTTTGTTTTTAATTACCTAGCAGTTTCATTCCTTTTCTTGTGGTCTCATGAGGTTCTTCCTTCTCCCATGGAATTATCTTGGCTGGTGTCTCATCAGATGACATTTCCTCTAGTTAGATTTCTTGGCTGTTATAAGTGATTAGGCAAGAAAACCCACAGTTCATCCTCCCAGTCCTCTTGTCTGTTACTTCTGGCCCATGGTTGTGTTTTTCTTTATCCAAAATGTGAGCCAGATGTTATATTAAGAGAACTGATTTTCCTCAAGGAGCCATTCACTGGGGAAGATGCAGACCCTCACAGTTTCTGGAAATTCCTGACATTCTTTCCTTATGTACTTCCCCTTCATTGTAAGTAGTAAATTCTAGACGATTCACTTGAAAGAAATATTACTCCAAGTATATGATATCACTTTTTTCTCATGAATGCTAGTAGAGATTACAAATTTTCACAACCATATTTTCAAATGAAACCAAGAACTAGAAACAGCATATTTTGTTGTCAATTCTATTGCTTGAGACAGTCTTTCTCTATGCAGCACAGTCCCGCCTTAAAATTACAATCCTCCTGCCTCCACCTGAGGAAACATATTTTTCATGTCTGTAGATAATACATTGCAGTTGACATGTATAAGCTTTTAACAAACAATTCAGGTGGAATAGAGATGCTTTATCAAAGCAATTAAGTGTCTCCCAATAAAGTTATTACTGGTTTTTAAGATACAATTAGATGACACCTTTTATTTCTGCCTTGAATGCTCTTATAAAATCTGTATAAAATCCATGATATTTAAACAAAGAAATATAATTTTAAAATACTTTGACACATGCATTTCCTTCTTGGGATGGGTGGCATGAGTTGAGCTCAGAGGCAGCTTGAGGGAATCAGTTCTTGCCGTTCAACACGTGAATTCTATAGATTGAACTCAGGTCTTTCAACTTAGAAGCAAACACCTTTACCTGCTATGCAAGTCACCAGCCTAGCTTTATATATTTATAGATGAATACATCTATGGNGGAATAAAGTTTTTTTAACATAGTGAAATTCATTTTTGTTCTAAAAATAACTTTCTAAATCAGGCATGAAATCCTTAAGCTACAAAACATCACTCAAAACTATTGGAAATAGTGTTAAATACCCAGAAAACTTGCTTCTCTGCCCTCCTTTCTCACTGGTTTGGTTCTGTAGCTTAAGTTAACTGATCACCTGGAAGAGGTCAACACAAGGAACCTTCAGTATTCCTTCTTTTCAATGTCACCTTGACTTTCATTTATGGTGTTTGTGTCACTTATTCTCTGTGTTGCTGTGACAAGATAGCTGATGAAAGCAATTTCAGGAACATTTCTTCTGCATCACAGAATATAGTCCACCAGGGCAGGGAAATTGTGGTGGCAAAACCGAGGGGCAGCCAACAGCATCAAGGCCAAAGTCAAGAAATAGAGAGAGTTGAACGCTTGCATCTCTTTTTTGTAGTTAGCCCAAGGTGCTGGCCCATGGAAAAGTGCCAACCATATTTAGGGTGGGTCTTCCCACCTCAATTAACCCAGTCTAGAAACTCCCACACAGACATACCCAGAGATTTGTCTTCTAGGTGACTCTAGGTCTTGTCATTTTGACAATTAATATTAACCATTACAGTTGTTCAAATAAAAATGTACTGGCAGCCCCAGGTACCACTATTCTTCCCTTTTACATAATGGTTGGAAACTGATAAAACTCATCTTTGATTTTGTCAAGTTAGTTCTAGTGGTAACCACTTGTCTGTGGTGTTACAAAATTCTCAACACAGAACAAGCATCCTACTGAGCTTGTAGGGTGTGATCCCCAAATAAGTAACAAAAGACTCAGAGAATTCTGTATGGCTGAATAATCTTAATAAACAGAAAANGATGCTTGTGCTTGGAGCAAAAATGAGAATATGTAACAATAATAATTTATTCAATTTCAGTCATATGAGATGCGAAGAAATTTACAAATTGCTGGATTGCTGAACACTCCAATACATACTGGTAGGTATTTTCTGAACTGGGACATTTTTAGACTGCAATTCTTTCAAGGAATGGACAACTGACAGTTTTATATAAAAAAAACAAGAGTTTAGTGTCTTAAAAAATTAAGAATTACATGGAATCTAGATGTCATTCAAGGAGTTAAAGATGCCATAGAGAACTCAGGATCATTTTCTTTCTCAGCTCTGTGCATGGGCTTTTATCTTTATCTCACTGTAAAAACAGTGCTCCTGCAAAATGCTGCCAGCACCCACTGGCTTTGGTGCATGCTGCCTCTCCACCTAAAGTAGATTTTATCAATATCTATATAGCTTGCTTGTCATCACCATATATCCGTGCTTTATTTTCCCCATCATCCTTGTCATCCTGTGATACATAAGATTCTATATTTATTCCATTTCTTTTTTCTTTACCACCAAACTACAATTTAAACTGTATAAAGGCAGAAAATACCATCTGAGTGGTTACTTTTATAGTCAAACCCCTTAAAACAGCACCTGACGCNCATCCAATAAGCAAATGTTAAGTGAATATCAACCAGTCCCTCTACTCATCAACATTATGAGTCAATCTGTTAGGAAACACACAATGAAAACCTGAGTTTGTATTCAGTTTGTGTTTAGTACATAGTAAGCAAAAATAAGTTTGTGTTTAGTAGATAGCAAGTAAAAATAAGAAAATTATATTTTAGTTGTAGAATTTAAGATGTGTTTAAAACACAAATAACTAAATACAACATAGAAGGATGATAAATAAAGTAAGAATCACATTTATATATGTCACTGCCTTATTTTGGAGACAAGATTGAAAACACAATTGCCTTGAACTCCATTTTTTAAGAAGTAAAATCCCAGGACTTCATTCTGTGGAAAATTCTATGGTAACAGACACATTAAAATAAAAATAAATGTTCATTCAAATACTCATTTAAAAATATGTGTGATGGGCATCATATCTTGGGCTACTAAAATAAAACACTACAGACTGGGTTACTTACAAACAACAGAAACTCTCACAATGATGGAGACGAGAAGCATAAGATCAGGGTTCTAATATGACCAGGAAAGGATAAGGACCTGCCTCCTAGCTGCAGACTGCTACCTTCTTATTGTGTGCTTCTGAACTCCAATCATAAGGACTCATAAACAAACCACTTCCTAACGGTCTCACTGCCTGATGCCATAGGAGTTGGGATTTTAACAGATACATCTGGGAGAACATAATCATACGTTGTATGATGTTAATTTGCCTCCTCTATCCCCAGACCACCCCAAGGCTATAGAATCTGACTGTTCAGGTCTCTTGAGCTTAGAAAGTCCATCATTGATTTTGATTTTGACTGAGAGGATGGTAGAAATTGCAAGCTCTTGATTTGTGATTTTATACTGGAGAAACATGGTTTCTCTATTATCTGGAGTTACAGTCAAAATGTATTTTCAGACATTTTAGTTCCATCAGAAAAAGGTCTGCAGGAATAGAAAAACTAGGCATCAGGCATTTGTGTTGTTTTTTATGAAATTAAATTATTAATTAAACTAAATTTCATGAAAATTAAATATGTACATCCAAAATAATCTAGAGAGTTCACTCTAGCTCAAATGAAAGCAATCACACAATATCTTATGATTGGTTGTTCGTAACAGTTGTTGGTATACTCCATACCCTAGAAGCAATCCAATACATAACAACAGTTCAATGGATAAATAATAATATATCCAAACAATTGAATACCAGTGAGTAACAAAAAAGAATGAACTACTGATACATATAACAACTTGATTGGATCTTAAAATTGTTAGGTTACATGGAAAAAAATATGAACATGAAAATGAACTGTTGAGTATAAGGATGTACAGGAGGAATAAGTTCCAAGATCGGATAATTACCATTGACAACAACAAATTGCATATCCCAGAGTAGTTAACAAAAGATTTATATGTATGATTAGTATATCAATTAAAAATACTTAAAGTGAAAATTAATTTTAGATTTTCAGTTATATAATTTCTAGAAAATACAAATCAGTTCTTAGAAACAGATTGTAGCCAGGCAGTGGTGGCGTATGCCTTTAATCCCATCACTCCGAAGGCAGAAACAGGCCAATCTGTGAGTTTGAGGCCAGCCTGGTCTACAGAGCTAGGTCCAGGACAGCTAGGACTGTTACTCAGAGAAACCCTGTCTTGTAAAACAACAACAACAACAATCAAACAAACAAAGAAACAAAGAAACAAAACAAACAAACAACAAAAAAAAAAAACCTGGACTGTAGACCAGTCACTGTAGGAAAACACCAGTGTTAGAAAGGATAGACTTTAAAAGGAGGCCAAGGGAATCATTTCAGCGTTCTAGGTGTACTTCTTATGGTTGTTGTGATGATGTTTTATAGTAGTATAAAATATATAAATATTTAAAATATAAAGTAAAGTAGTAATAAAATATAACTCTCATATGTAGTTTATTGTGCAAAAGATTGTACTTCAATAAAGTTGTTAAAAAAAAAGAAGAGAAAAGAAAGCCTACATCTCACATTCATCCAAAGAGAATTTTGAGGGGTTGGAGAGATGGCTGAGCAGTTAAGAGTGCTTGCTGCTCCTCTAGAGGACATTTAGTTCCCTGCATTCACAGCAGGTGGCTCACAACTCCAACTGCAAGAGAGCTGATGCTCTGTTTTGGCTTCTACAGGCCCTTGTAGTCAAGCACGCACGCGCACACACACACACACACACACACACACACACACACACACACACACATAAAATTAAAACAAATCTTTTAAAAAGAGAGAGAATTTTGACACCTGACCTGTCCTCATGAAAACTCACTGGCTGAAGCCCCTGGCACAGGAGTTAGAATATATTAGGCACCAAATGCATCCATGTCCCTTTATGTGTTCACTTATGAATAATAAGCACTTACACAATGCTTGTTGTAAACAAATGCCATCTGTTAATTTATTTAGGTTCATTTTTAAAACTCTGAAGGAATCGTATTTTATCAAACATTTAAAAAATAAGAAAATGAAGCCTGATACATACCCTCTTCTCTAGGTTAAGGTACTGAGGCATAGAGAAGCAAAAGCATTAAAGCTACTCATAGGACTGAAGATCTGTGTAAGCATTGTGTCTGGGGAAAAGAGCCCAATCCGTAACCATATGGAAGGAGAGACTGGGAATTCAGAAAAGGTAGCCTGGGTTATGTGCCTGGCAGTTAGAGATGTCTTTAGAAAAGAACAGGATGTTTGCTGGGCTTTGATGGATAGAAAGCTTTGAAACAGAGGGAGGGTGGGGTGCAGTGTTTCTCAGACAAAGATGACTGTCAGCATGACAAAGTCCAAGAAGGTATTTCTCCAGTCTTTGGTGAAATTCTTAAAAGGGTGAGTTAAACCAAAATCCACTGACACTTTGTCTAATAAATATTGCAGGCGGGATATAAATAGCTGATCACTGGAGAGAAAGGATGAGGGAGCTTGTCTCCTCTGGCAGGCACCCACCGACAGGAGGTCCTTGTGGACCTAGAGCTGACTATTTAATGATTAATGAGGCAGTTCTTTTATGCAGTGTATCATACAACTGAGGAAACTGTTGGGACTTGACAGCTTGCACTGATAGAGATAAAGAAATACTGCTTTTACATGTGTCAGTGGCCAATGTTAAAACATAAAACCAGATCCCAGAATTACTGATTAGTAACAACAAATACATTGCTCTCATGATTTTTCCTTGGTGGTAAAAGTAGCATAACCAGACATCCAGGAGACAAAACCATACTTCTTAAACTCACATATGAAGGAAAGACGACACTCTTCCTACTAAAGAGCGAAACAAAGAGAGGGCATCCAGAACTTGGAGATTCATATGGGGATACAAGATGAAGTCCAAGAAGCATCACATGCAGATACAGGAAGCTTACAAAGCAACAGCAACCATTCCCAGCTTGCAAGAATGGAAATAGGAGGGCAGACTTGTGATGGAAGTCACCCTGAACCTCTGCTGATGCAAAGATAAAAGCTAAGTGGGCCTGTAAGAGATAGGACATTGATGGGCTAGTTGCAAGAAGCAGCCTGCAATAATGTGGAAGAGCAGCGCCCTGAATTACTTATGCAATTTTGCCACTGCAGATGTAGGAAATTGGGAAGCACAATTATTAGTACTTATTGTATATAGTTTTTCTTATATTAGTTGTAACTTTTTAAAATTTTTTTTGTTTTTATTAGACAAAGACAGGAAATGTGGTGGTATTTTATCTATGTCCCCCAATAAAATTTGTAGTAGGACAAATTCATTCTTCATGTGTAACTGGACATGAAAGAAGAGATCTGCTTGCATAAAATGAGGACTACTTTGCATAGTCCCNTGAAATAATTCTAGGGAAGAATTAAGTTATTCAAATGCATACAATGACTGAAAGGATGCCCTGCCCCCATTTTAAAAGTACAGATGTCTCCACTCAGATAAAGACAAGAAGTAAAAACAAGTGGCAAACTCTATATACTACAGAATCAACAATGGTATGAATCAAAGACGTGATAGACAAATCACCAAAGCTGTAAAGATTTGATTAATGTCACAACCCAAAAGATGATTTAAGTAAGAGTTTAGTGCAGAAAACTAGCTCAGAAATGAAGCCCACAAGAAACAGGGGAAGATAAACACTACAAAACACCCACCAAAACAGTTCAGTAAGCAAAGTAGTGAGCAAAGTGAACACAGATGAAAGTGAAGGAGAAGATGATATTTGTGGAAATAGCACACTGATAGTCAAATAATTGCCGTTACTAAAGAAAACCCAAACGACAACAGATAGAGTGTATAAATTAAAAAAAAAACTCTACCTCTACTAAACTTCAAAAATAAAAATATTTGAGTAAATTAAGGCTAAATGATCAATAACTGACTTAAATTTCTCCACAACAAGGTGAAGTCCAGTGAGACATAAAGGATATTCACAAAATCTTCCAAAGACTTAGGACTGGCCAAGCCATGGGTCATGTGTGAAAACAAAACAAAAACTAGTTTATTTTAGACATAAAATAAGAAGTATGGTTTACATAAATCCTTAAAATAGTACTAAAGATGTATTTTTAAGTCACCAAACTGTAAATGGAATGATATGGAACCCATTTAGCTCTACGAGCTAAGAAATGCAAGGACTATAAATAACAATAAAATGATAATTAGAAGTTAACACCCATTAGCTGGGAAATAATGGTCAGCCACTATTATAAATCCTCATAACATTTCTATGAAGTATGTATTATTGCTCTCATTATCCATCATCTATGTGTCTGTCATCTCAACTAGCTACATATAGAAGTTAATTAACAAAATGCAAGACTTACCGCCTGATAATACAGAGGCAAGAAAACTGAAAGAAATGGGGATAAAAATCTAAGAAGTTGTTCATGTTCTCATCTTCTGTACTGAGAGGACTGGTACAGCAGAAACTTAACTAAAATGGCTATGTCTAAATTAAAAGCATAAAAGTAATCACTAAGGTAAAGAATATAGTTTGATGACATGTGTAAGTTGAGAGAGATGGAGATTAGAAATATAATTATTTGAATCACCAATTATAATAAAAGATGACTTAGTTTCTCAAATTAAAATTATGAAACTTAAAAAGATTAAATAAGCTAGGAAAACTACTGCATATTCAATGATAAAGTAATCATAGATATATATACAATTTTGACAGAAAATTACAACAAAATAATGAAAGTGCTTAAAACAACTCCTGGAAATGAAATGGAGGAGGCAGTTTTCAGTTCAGGGAAGATTAAAAGGAAAAAAGAAATTAATTCATTAGAGATGATTCTCCATATTATGAATCTAATAATCTTGATTATTTGCCCCTCAAATAATATATAAGCAACATTAGAAAACAAAGATACTATAAATACAAAAAGTAATTAGACTTTATAACCCATCTCTATTATTGCTTAAAAAATTGTCAGTGAAGAAACATGAGGGTACAGCAGATGCAAATACAAAGCAAATAATATACATCAAGCTAATTGTATATATAACACACAAAAAGTGTTTTCAAGAGAGTTGGAACATGCCAAATGTACTAGTCACAAAGAAAGTGACTAGTAGAAGTTATGTTAACAATAAACACATTAAACAGAAGATCCAAAGAAGTAATTAGCTAAGATAGTGTCATAGGACTCTTTCCAAATTAAGTTAGCCAGTCCTTATTCCAGTTAAATTATTCCACAGCAGGAGTCTACAATTTGCTCTGTAAGGTTCAGACACTAAACACCTTTGACTTTGCAGACCTCCTGGTTCCTACTCAATCTATTCAGCTCTGTCCATAGAATGCGAATGGCTGAAGTGAGTAAATGAATAGTTTTGGTTAGCTGCATTCTATAAAATTTTATTTACAAAATTGAGCTGACAACACAATAGATTGCAAAGCATGTTTTAGAACAGTTGTTAATCATTTTTATAAAATAATAAAAATATTGATAATAATATTCCCTACAGCATAACCATGATATTAGCTCTTACAAATAGCCATGCAAAATTATTCAGCAAAATATCAGCAAGTAAAATTCAACAGCACACTGAGGGAATAATGCAAAATAATCTGGTAGACTCTATTCAGCAGTGTAAATAAGGTTCAGGGTTCTAGTAGTTCAAAAATAAAATTTCAAATACCTATTGCTCATGAGGAAAATATCTCTTACAATAGCTTTGGGAAGACAATTCCTTTCCAAGATAAGTCTTCACTAATCTAAAGGCCAGAAGCATGCTCACTGACAGGGTAGAAGATTCCTTTTGAACATTAAGATGACAGCTGGGCATGGTGGCTCACACCTTTAGTCCCAGCATTCAGGAAGCAGAAGCAGGCTGATCTCTGTGAGTTTGAGTCCTGCCTGGTCTACATAGTGAGTTCCAAGACAGCTAGAGCTACACAATTAAATGTTGTCTAAAGGACTGGCAGTGAGAAAGGGAAAGAGGTATAAAACTACAGAGGATTAGAAAGCAACCATTATTGATAGTTTCTATCAGTTACCTAAAAATCTCGAGGTTCACTACAAATAATAAAATGAACCAGAAAAGTGGCTCAGTATATGCATCTATCTTTTTATGTCTGAATATGTTTGTGCTTAAACATGCAACAATAAGTATAATAAAAAACAAAATTTAAAAACCATAAATTAATAAATCATTCATATCAAATCTTATTCAAAAACAAGCAAACAAGCCCCCAAATTCCAAACCAAACCCCACCATGGAGAGGAGATCTGGGCACAAAATCCCACCCCTAGCCATGGAGAAAATGGCAATTGTTAGCTGTTGAGAGACTTTTATTTCAAAGTGTCACCCTGGTAAGTCAGTCACACTCCAGTTGGAGATCACATACCCAAAAATACTTGGGCAACACAAAACAGTCTTGAAGGATTAAAAATGAAGGAGACAAAGTTGGGTGGGTAGGGAAGACAGGATGGACTTGGGAAGAACTGGAGTGGTAAATATGATCAAAATATGTTGTATGAAACTCTCAAAGAATTAATAATAAAAAAGAAAACTACAACAATAAAGATTATACCCACAAACATATACACATGTATACACTAAATTCAAAATAGTGTAGCTTGCTTTTCTTTTGCTGTAATAAAACTATGACAAAAAGCAACTTGGGCAAGGAAAGAGTCCATCAAGAAAAGTCAAAGCAGGAGATCAAGGCATGAACCTGGAAAAAGGAACTGAAGCAGAGACCATAGAGGAACACTGCTTACCAAAGGTTCAGCTACCATTATGATATAAACCAGGCCTACCTGCCCAGGGATGGCACTGCCCACAGTGGGCTGGGCCCTCCTACATTAAATAGCAATTAAGAAAATGTCTCACAGACTTTTCCACAGACCATTCTGATCTTGGCAATTCTTCAGGAGTTTCCTCTTTCCAGGTACCTCTAGATTTGTACCAACTTGACAGCTGAAGCTAACTATGACATATAGTAAGAAAAACATGAGTAGTGTGTGTGTGTGTGTGTGTGTGTGGTATGCATTAGTGTACAAGTGCACACACCCACCAAAGCCAGAGGAGGATGTCAGATGTCCTTCTCTATTACTCTCTGATTCCCTTGAGGCAAGTTCTGTCACTGAACTTGGAGCTCACTGCTTTTCAGCTAGCTGGCTGGGTACCTAATCCCAGCCCTCTCCCACAGTGCTGCTTTTCAGCCATGCTACTGGGCATTTTACATGGGTTCTGGACATCCTAAATCAGATCTTTGTGGTTTCTATGCTTACCCACTCAGACATCCCCTTAGCCCCAGAAAGATTTTTAACGTTCAAGCATTAGTAAGACACCCAAAAAAGACCAAGTCTATAGAAAGCATATCTAATATCTAATATNCCTGATCTCAGCTAAAACTCAGTGTCATAAGTCATTAATTCTTCTTCTATTTCTCAAGATTCGTGGCCTTCTAAAGAAAATGACTACAAACCTAAAGACAACAGCAACCAACAAACAAAACGTATCAGTGTTTGAGAGAGGTTAGTGAGCTGAAACTAATCCTATTATAAACCTAATTAATTTCTTCAGTGTGCATTAATAGATAGATCAACGAATAACTATGTAAATAGATCTACAGACATATGGGATTTTAGTTTAGTTATTTCTATCAATGGGAACAATCTGGATTATTCAGTAAATGTTAATGAGGCAATTACGTAGCCATTTCAAGAAAGCTCCTTCATCACTGTACCATTCGTTCCAGGGCAACATTCAGATGCAGCTTAAAACACTGCAGAATTTCCAGTGTATGTTCAGTGCAGGGCGGGTCTTCCCGAATTGAACACAAAGTCTAGAAGGGCTAAACACCATTACTATATAAACAACAAAATGCACTCAGGGACAAAAATTATCAAAAATAAAGTCAAACAGTTTTTAAAACACAAATTATGGACTTCAGTATTTAAAGGAAACCATCACAAATCAAAAAGGAACTATAAAATGTCTAAATGAAGGTTGGAGAGATGACCCAGTGGGTGAAAGTGCTTGCTGCACAAGGCTGACCTGGTTTCCAATTCCCAGAACCTCCCTAAAAGCCAAGTATAGCTGCATTGCATTTGTAAATTCCAGCATGCCTATGGGAAGATGGTGGGGTCATGGCTTGGGGGGTGGGAGCAGACAATCTACAGAAGCTCCTGGGCCCCCTAGCCTGGCTTATGCAATGGCTCTGAGACTTCGTCTCAAAACTAGGTGGAAAGGCAATGACTGCCTCCTGAAGTTGTGTTCTAAGCTCCGCACATGCTCTATGGCACTTGTGTACCTGCATCAACGGACATGAGCATGCACACTAACC
>LZPO01098170.1:11264-21833 GCA_001675575.1 Neotoma lepida
GGGGAACACTCCTCCACTGTTGGTAGGAGTGCAAACTTGTACAACCACTGTGGAAATCAGTATGGCGGTTTCTCAGAAAATTGGGAATCGATTT
Source organism: Neotoma lepida (assembly GCA_001675575.1). Classification (NCBI taxonomy): domain Eukaryota; kingdom Metazoa; phylum Chordata; class Mammalia; order Rodentia; family Cricetidae; genus Neotoma; species Neotoma lepida. The sequence goes on from LZPO01098170.1 coordinate 11,359, forward strand.
ATCCAGCTATACCACTCTTGGGCATATACCCAAGGAATGGTCAATCATACCACAAGGACACNTGCTCAACTATGTTCATAGCAGCATTGTTTGTAATAGCCAGAACCTAGAAACAACCTAGATGCCTGTCAACTGAAGAATGGATTAAGAAAATGTGGTACATATACACAATGGAATACTACTTAGCAGAGAAAAACAATGACATCATGAAATTTGCAGGCAAATGGATGGAACTAGAATCCTGAGTGAGGTAACCCAGACTCAGAAGGACAAACATGGTATGTACTCACTCATAAGTGGATATTAGATGTAAGCAAAGTACAATCAGAATGCAACCCATAGCTCCAGGGAGGTTACCTAGCAGGGAGGACCCTAAAAGGGATGCCGGGATCACCCAGCAAAGGAGAAATAGATGAGATCTTCAAGAGCAAACTTGGGGCAAGAGGGGGTAATGGAGGGCAAGGGATGGGGGAAGAGAACATAGGGGAATGGGAGGTTTGAACTGAACAGGGACAGAGTGGGAGGGGCAAGGAAAGAGAGATCATGATAAATGAAGACATCATGGGAAAAGGAAGAAACAGAGTGCTAGGGAAGTTCCCAGGAATCCACAAAGATGACCCAAACTTAGACTACTGACAATAGCCGAGAGGGTGTCTGAATTGGCCTACTCCAGTGATCACATGGATGAATACCCTAACTGTCCTCATAGAGCCCTCATCCAGAGACTGATGGAAGCAGATGCAGAGATCCACGGGCCAGGTCCCAGGCTGAGCCCCAGAAGCCCAGTCGATGAGAGAGAGGAGAGATTCTAGGAGCAAGGGGCATAGAGATCATGATGGGAAAATGTACAGAGACAGCCAGTCAAACTAGTAGAAATGCATGAACTGAGGACTGATAGCTGTAGAGCCCCCATGATACCNGACTAGAACCTCTGGATACACAAGCTTGAACTCTTTAGGGGACTCCCAGGCAATGGGATAGGAACCTGTCCCTGGTGCATGAGCTGGCTTTTTGGAGCCCAGTGCCTATGGTGGGACACCTTACACAGCCTTGGTACAGGGAAGAGGGTCTTGGTCCTGCCTCAACAGAATGTACCAGGCTCTGTTGTCTCTCTATGAGAGACCTTGCCTTAGAGGAGGTAGGAATGGGGGGGTTGAGGGAAAGGCTGGGGGAGGCAGGATGAGAGAAGAGAGGGGCTTCTGTGGTTGGCATGTAAAATGAATAGAAAATATTTTAATAAANAATAAATAAAATAAAAAATATTACTATCTATATGTATTACATATATCCTAAAGGAAACTTATGTCACTTGGGCTGACAAATGGGCCCACACTCAACNTCTGAGAGGTAACTAAGGGATACATCAAAGTCTATATCATTTGGGGAGTCAGTTGGACTACTTTGACTAACCATTTGAAAGGAAGTTTCTGGTGTCTGATACTGGAGTATTTGTTAGTCTGTGGGTTGTACCCCATTTGGGGAAGACACCAGGCACTAAAGATACTGGACTCAGGTAAGGCAAACTGGATCTGACCTGAAAGCCTCTTTCCTGTGGTCTTCCATGGCACCAGAGACTACTATTCCAACTGCTAAGGGGAAAGTAGTTAATCAGTCCTGATCAGCCACAACACTTATGAAACATGACAACTACTTGCACGGCAAGATATCCATAAAGGTGCACTAATTGGCACTCACATTTTAGCAGGAAACAACAGNTATCTATTTGACTTAAAACCTACTCACAGGAGGGAAATCGTGCCTGGTTCTGGAAACCTAGCCAGCTTCNTGCTCCAAATGAGGTCATAGTCCTTGGGAAAGATTCTACTCCTGCCACTTNACCANACNAGCATAAGCCTTTCCTATCTTGTAAATCTTATCCATATGNACACACATTCCCTCAAAGAATTCCCTCTTTACAGCAAATGGAGACCATCATAGAAAACCAGCACTAAACACAATGAGATCATCACATTGTGAGGAATCCAGTCCCAACGGATACATTTACACTATAGCTCCTCCTCTATGGTTAATGGAACATTGCAAGAGAGGGGGCAGAAAGCCTCTAATAGCCAGAATACAAGGAAGTCTGTTGTGAAACAGTATCTCCTGGAAATGGCTCCATAAACAAGACTAGAACAATAGCAATAGGCATACTTACATGGAAGCGGTAAAATTTGACCCCTAGACCAATGACTGCTGGAAGAAGGAAAATTCACCTCTCCCAGGGATGAGCCCTCTTATTGGTTGCCCAATGCAGATTGGTTAGTCCTGAAACTATGTACACAAAACCAACAAAAATGGCCTCAGCAGGTTATAGTTATATATTTGTGCATATATATATATATACACACACATACATAATATATGTGTATATAACAATAAATCAAAGAAAAGGAATCTACGAACTTGAGAGTGGGGACATGGGACCATTTGGAAGGAAAGTACCTCAGAGAGGCTGAAGGGAGAAATGGGAGGAAGGAGAATGACGTAATTCTAATTCAACAAGAAATAAATTAAAAATATATTCACTCTATTGCCTTAGAGACATCTAATAAAATTTTCTATAGCTTCAATTTTTTTGGAAACTTGATTTTATTCTTCATTCTCTTCATATTTACTNATGAAATCATTTTTATAATACATGGGTCATAGAACACTAAAGTATTGGATAATTGGTACCAAATGGAAATGAAAATATACCACATTTTAAATCCANTTGGCTTAATATTTTCATCATCAATTCTTTATTTCAGGAATTATTCTCCTTTGCTGCATTGTGTATGTGTGTGCAATGCATCTATGCATATTTGTGGATATGTGGGAGCANGTGTGCCTGAGANTGCCTATGAACATGTGTGCCTGTGCCTCAAGTTGATGTTGGGTGTTTTCCTTAATTGTTCTATATTTATTGAGGCAGAGTCTCTCAATGAACCTCGGGGTTTGCCAATTCAGCNTGTCTACATCACTCACTTAGCTTGGGGATCTCCTGTCTTTGCCTCCCATGTGCTGGGATTACAGGTACCTGTCTGGCCTTTTTATATGCTCTCTTGGGATCCAAACTCCAGCTCTTTTGCTTGTCCAGACAGCATTTTGTCCTCTGAGCCATCTGCCCAGCACCGCATCATACCTATTTTAAACTAATCTTTCCTTGAAGTCATAACCCAATTAAAGGCTTATTTGATCCCATATGCGGTTTCTCTCTTGATGTCTCCTAGAACAGATGATTGCTAATGTTGACATTCCCTTACTGGATGGGTATCAGCTATCATTCCCTCTGGATACAAGTAAGCACCCTCCAGAAAACAATGGTGTATGTCATGGAGGATTGTTGCTTCTTTGCTTTCTTACTGGTTCGTCTTCTACTAGCTTTCTAAAGCTCAGGCCTACCTACCTAGGCATGGTACTGCCCACACTGGGCTGGGCCTTCTCTCATCAATGAACAGTAAAAGAGTCTCTCATAGATATGGCTATAGGCTCATCNGATCAAGGTAATTCCACAGTTGAGGTTCCCTCCTCTCAGATGACTCTAGGTAGTGTCAAGTTGATAATAAAGATGACCAGGACAGTGACCTNGGGTTTATATATGTAGGTATATAAGTTTCTTCACTTATGACCTGGGCATAAAATATTCTACTTGTGGAGCTATTTATTCATTCAACAAGTATTTATAGGTTGGCTACTATGCACTGGCACTGGCTGGGTGTTGGAAAGACAAGCAACACAGGATGGACACACTTCTGTAGTTTAGCAGAGATGACAGCCTTTTAAAATAACTACCAATATGGATTCCACAGAAACAGAGTAAAATAGAGATCAAAAGAGGTGAGTGTACTGGCTTATGTCAACTTGACATAAGCTAGAGTCATCTGAGGGGAGGGAGCCTCAGTTGAGATAATGCCTCCATAAGATCTGACCAAAGGCAAGCTTGTAGGGTATTTTCTCAATTAGTGATCAATGGATGAGAGTCCAGCCCATTGTGGGTAGTGTTGTCTCTGGATTGGTGGTCCTGGGTTCAATAAGAAAGCAGGTTGAGCAAGCCATGAGAGCATGACAGTAAGCAGCACCCCTCCATGGCCTCTGTTTCAGCTCCTGCCTTCAGGTTCCTGCTCTGACTTCTTTCAGTGATGGACTACAATGTGGAAGTGTAATCCAAATAAACCCTTTCCTTCCCAAGTTGCTTTTGGTCATGGTGTTTCATCTCAGCAATAGAAACCTTAACTAAGAGTTAGGAAAGCTGAGGAGAATAGAAGACAGGTTAACAAGGGAAGAACTACTTCCATTGTTATACAGGACAATGGTTGACTACAGTGAATCTCAATTTTATTTTATTTTATATTTTATTTTATATTATATTTTATATTTATATTTTATATTATATTTTATTTTATTTTATATTTATGTATACACATGCATTCATGTATGTGCCAGCAGTTAGTAAAAGACAGAGGCCAGGAATTTGAAAAGTAGCAATGAGGGGTGTATATGAGAGGGTTTTGAAGGAGGAAGGGGAAGGATATATCATGTAATTATACTATAATCTCAAAAAGTAAAAGAAATAATTTCTTTAAAGGGAAAAGTTACTTCACTATAGTAGTGAATGCCAATTATAACAAACTNTAAAAGTATATAAAGGCATGAAAAAATTACAGAAAAGTGAATTAGGAGGGAGAAGCTCAAAAATTCCCAACACAAAGAAATAATAAGTACTTAAGAAGATAGACATGCTAATTACTCCAATTTGATCATTCCACGTGTACATGTATACAATATAAATGTATAATTATTTATGATCGAAATTCTAAAATTATCTTCAAGGATATATATTTTCAATGAGTTATTATAAAGAAAGTATAGGGTAATGTAAACTGTAATGGAAATCCTGAACTGAATTCACAGGCTTCCGAAGGACAAATATGACTGCTATGGAGCCTGAAATAAAATTCAGTGTGAGGTGAGTCTTGTTCTACCCTATTTAAGCTGAAGAAGTCTAAGCATACACAGTGTAATGAAGTGAAGCACCATCTCTATGACAGTGACTATGACAGTCATGATTTTGAAGTACCTTCCATCACACTCAGTATTTTGCCTGAGGGATAACAGGAAGGTGGGCCAGGGAAGAATCTGAAGTAAGAGAGTATCACATTCAAGCCAAATCTGTAAGTGTCAGAAGGATAAAGCAAGAATAAGCAGATTTTTTTTAAAGGACACTGAGCTGTCTCAGTTCCAGTGTGTATTGGACAGCCAGGTAAGTGAAGGCCTGTGACTNAGCTGTAGGTTTGTTCCTTTTCTCCTTAGCATACTTCTTTATACACTGGAGGAACTCAGCCTATTGCTTCTTAGAGAAAAGAGCAACTAACTTCCAACTCCATTCACATTGGGATGGATGGGGAACAGTAAAAGCCAGGAAAGGATTCTGAGTTCGGTGCCAGGGGCACCATGGAGGAAGAAGAAGCTAGTATTGGAAACAAAATTAAATTCCAGGTCATATTTAGTCAAGATTAAAGAGACGACCAAACATTTAATATACAAATGTAAGGTATCAGAAGAAAGGGAAAAGAAATGTTTGGAAAATAATTGGCCTTTCTTGCACCAAGAAATATGTTAACATGTAGATGAAAATACCTCCCCCTAAGAGGCTTTGAGAAAAAACATACTGTAATTATGGCTTGCATTCTTGTATATCTTCTCCACTTGGCTTTCAGCTTCCAAGAACAGCTGATACATGTGTGTATGAAATCAAACATCTCAGACAAAGGGGGAAGCTAGGATATGTGTTTGCTATACCAAAACTCCATTTACTTAAGTCACATGTGTCAATCCTAGGCCTTGTTCAATGCTACATTAAGTGATGCTCAGTGATTAGAATTGGTGCTACATATAGTATCCAACTTATTCAACAATGTGAAGTAAAATTTCTAAAGCAGAGTATGTAGTAAGCATAAAGGAAAATATGTAGCCTTATAAGCATGCTTTATGAATGCTACAAAAACTTAATTTTCTACTTCATTTTCCAGACCTCATATGGCCACTCATTCAAAGGATATTTTATCCTACACAATGAGGCAACAATAGGCCATGGAAAATGGGTTTGATGATTTCTAAGGAATCTTTCTCANCAGACACTACAAGCTTCTCATAGAAATTAGAATAAACATATCTTTGGTTTTTTTCAAGACAGGATTTCTCTGTGTAGCTCTGGCTGTCCTGGAACTCGCTCTGTAGACCAGGCTGACCTTAAATTCACAGAGATTCACCTGCCTCTGCCTCCTAAGTGCTGTTAAACACATGCACCACCACCAGCCAGGTTAGAATAAATAAATCTTAATGATGTGGTAGCTTATAGAAGAGCTGCACATTGACAGCACTAGCTGACATCACGGTATGGATGTGGGGAATCTCACCAGAGCCCATCCCNCATTGAAATGTATGAGAAATTGATGGATACTAAGAGGGAAACCTAGGCTTCTCCAGGAATGAAGTTTCTGCTAGGTTACCAGTCCCAAGTGATCATCCCTTAACACATATACATATGAGCAACTCTATATGGACTCAATAGGATGTGTGTGTGTGTGTGTGTGTGTGTGTGTGTGTGTGTGTGTGTGTATGTGTGTGTGTGATGTATATAACATAATTAAAGAAGAGGTCATGAATTTAAGGAGTTGGGGGAACACTGGAGTAATTTTGGAAGAGATGGAAGAGTGGAAACGATGTAAATATGTTACTTATGTATGAAATGCCTCAAAATATAGTAATTAAATAATAAACAATTACAATACATACANAAGAAAACGTAATAGTTTTGATGGTGCTATAAATGCTTGNGTAATGTTCANAAAGGACAGCGGTTCTCAACCTGTGGTTTGCAATCCCTCTGAGGGTCACATATCAGATAGTTACATTATGATTCATAACAGTGTAAAATTGCAGTTCTAAAGGAGTAATGAAAATAATTTTATGGCTGGGGGTCACCACAACACAAGGAACCTTATTAAAGGGTCACAGCATTAGGAAAGCTGAGAACCACTGATATAAGAAAAAAATTAAATTTTATTAAGATATGTTAAAGGTAACACAATCTAATAATGATATATCTTACAAATTTGTCTGAATAATATGAAGCTTAGATATCTTTGATATTGATTAACACTATCTATATAATTCACTTTCATTTATTTACTTAACTTTTTAAAGGATCAATTTATACAAAGATTCTAGAATTTCTTTTTTTTGGTTTTTCGAGACAGGGTTTCTCTGTGTAGCTTTGGCTGCACCTTTCCTGGAACTCACTCGGTAGCCCAGGCTGGCCTCGAACTCACAGAGATCCGCCTGCCTCTGCCTCCCGAGTGCTGGGATTAAAGGCGTGCGCCACCACCGCCCGGCCGATTCTAGAATTTCCATTTGTTATCAGTTTCCTCATACAGCTAAGGATGCCACTTGCACTAAGTACACAAAATCATTAGGGCAAAAGTGTAATACTTTTGATGAAATTAAACAGCCATATGGTCACTAGGATTTTTTGTTGGTATATTTTGTGTACAGCCCACAGATTATTGTTTTTTTTTTTCCACTTTAAATTCCACTGTGAGATGCTATGGAAATGCACAAGGCCATGACATAATGTCTTACCTCTTCCTTAAAGCTATTTGTGTTCACATATCTCCTTTTTATCAGATTCCCAGAAAACATTGTTTTCTTAATTGGTATGCTAGCATCCTCCTGTGTCCTTCCCTGCTTGCATTGAAAGCCATATTTGTTTTTCATATCTGAGACTTCTATTTTTATATTCATCAGATCTGATAACCGATTTTGTGTTTCGTTATTATTTGTACATTGTGTTCACTTAGGCTTTTCCANGTCTTGTGTTTTAATCTTATTCTTGCTATCTCTCTTATTTTTCTTCTTTATGTGACTTCATATTTTTTTATCAAAACAATTGTCACTGAATTTTCTCTGCTTGTATTATCATTCAAATATTCCTGAATTTTAACTTCTATAAATTTTTAAAGTCTATCTGGTGAATGAATTATTTATTGCCTATTCCTTTGCTGAAAGCTGCATTTTGCACTGTCCTGTCCACATATTTCTTGATCAACCCAGTTGTNGATTTATCATTTTGTAGGTAAGACTGCTCCAGTCTGGTTGGTATTCTCAGCAGGAGTTTTGAGGGCCTTGCCAACTAGTCTGAGACACTGGTTAAAATAATGCTGAAGAAAATTTGGAAAAGATTATAAAGGACTTTCATAATGNCAATATCTTACTGTTANTACACTACATCAGAGGCAGAGTCACCTGATATAAATGAACAAAGACACAGAAAACAAAGAGGGTTTATCCTGACATCTGTGCAAAGTCAAGCTTAAAGCTGGTGTCAATCTGGAAACAAGAAAACATTCTGTAGCATAAAATAACAACCATTCAAGAGTAGGTGAGAATAAAAAGACTTGAAAAGATTTTTCACATTATATATTAAAGCTTTGAGGAGCCTCAGAAATCTATTTTAAATAAGTAAAAAAAAATTACACTGGCATCATTAAACAAGAGATGGTAACGTATTTTAACACATGAGAAATATGCAATAGAACGATCAGAGTAATTATTGTAGACTCTTAAAAGTACAGTGAGAAATGTAGAAAAACAATGGAAAGAAAAAGAAAGAAAATGCCAAACAGGTCAGAGGGAAAAGANTGTGGGTGTCTACATTGCACATAATGCAAATTCTTAAAGTAAACAGAACGAAGGCTATGAAATTGGTAAGCATAACTGAAAGCATTTTTAAGTGTTCTCTATTTCATATGTATTCATTGAGAGTTTGAGCCAAAGTGCGATGGAATATTATATATTCCACTTTTACATTAAAAACATCGTTCTAATTTTTAAGCCTTAGGTAGGTTNCAATTCCTTTAGTTAGTTGCATGATTACAGCTTGCATATCTCTTATTAAGCCTACTTTCATGTATTTTACATTTTTTATTACTAACCTGAATGAAATATTAGCTATCTTCCTTGTTTGCCTATCAGATTTCTTTGAAGCATGCATCTTATAAACATCCTAGTATAATAAATTCAATTCATTTTAGCTTATTCTTTTATATTAATGTGATATATTATACTATTTGAATTCACATTTTTTAATATTTCACCAAAGTACTTTTTACATGTCATGTCAAATTATGGAAATTTTTTAAATAAATAAGAGTAAGAAGTCTGCATTTAGTTCAAAATGTGTATATAATATTTTCTTCTGCATACAAAAATTAGATTTATGATTAAACATATATTAACTTAGTCACTTTATATAGTTCATTTTTATTTTAACTTTAAAGATGAATTTTATTGTCAGTAATGATAAGTTTTATCAGTTTTTACAATGTGATTTGGCTTTTTTCTTTCATCTTATTAATTATTAGTATATTAGAAGATTATAATTTCTTTTAATTATCTATTATATATCTGAAGTATTAAGCAGTAGATCACAGTTTCATTTCAACCCTATAGAATATCTTATTTGATTATCTGTTATGTTACTGTTAATAAATGAATTAAACAAAGTGTATTTGTCATTGAAAAGATAAATGTGAGAATTCTAAAATAAAAAAAAATTGCCCTTTAAGCATATATTCTAAAAGTTTAACAAGTCATTTACAGAATGTATTGTTCTNAAAGAAGAATGCTATCTAGATGTGGTAAGCTCAAGCAAGAAGACTAAGGATTAAAAACCATTCTGGCTGTGGCTATCTGCATCTGTTTCTATCAGTTACTGGATAAAGGCTCTGTGATGACAATTAGGGTAGTCACCAGTTCAGGCACCCTCTCCACTATTGCTAAGGATCTTAGCTGGGGTCATCCTTGTGGATTCCTGGGAGTTTCCCTGGCACCAGGGAGTCCTTGTACAAAGGAGGGGTTGGACAAGCCAGGGGTGTCAAGGTCATGATAGAGGAACCCACAGAGAAAGCTGACTTGAGCTCCTGGGAGCACATGGACTCTGGACCAATAGTTAGGGAGCTTGTATGAGATGAGCCTAGGCTCTCTGCATGTGTGTGACAGTTGTGCAGCTTGATCTGTTTGTAAGTCTCCTAGCAGTTGTCCCTGGTGCTTAGCTGGCTTTTGGGAACCTGTTCCCCGTNCTGAATTAAGTTGCCCAGCATTTATACAGGGGAAGGAGCTTGGTCAAACCTCAACTTGATGTGCCATGCTTTGTTCAAGCCAATGGGAGGCCTGCCCCTTTCTGAATGGAGACAGAGGACTGGGAGTATGGGGGGCAGGGACATGGGAGTTGGGGGAGGGAACGGGAGGAGAGAAGGGAGGGAAAACTGTGGTTGCTATGTAAAATAAAGGAAAAAATGTTAATAAAAAGAAAAATGAGCTTGGGCTACACAGGGAAATTCAGATACTATTCAGATGCAAGGAAAATGAAACTTGTACCAGGCGGTGGTGGCACACGCCTTTAATCCCAGCACTTGGGAGGCAGAGGCAGG
>LZPO01098171.1:0-32424 GCA_001675575.1 Neotoma lepida
TAAGTCAATAAGTTAGCAAATAAATAAGGAAATAAACAATGCAAATGAGAGAATACATAAATACATCAGTAAGCTAGTAAATAAATAAATAATTTGGTAAGCCAATGAATAAATAAATAACCCCTAGAGCCAATCAATCAATCAATCAATCAATCAATCAATCAATCAGTAAATAGAAAATCCGGTGATCCAATACATAAATAAATACATATAATGATAGAGCGGTTATTCAATAAACAAATAAATAAATAAATAAATAAATATAGTGTGTCAGTAAGTTATAATGCAATAAATAATGCGGTAAGACAATAAATATGTCAGTAATTTAGTAAGTTAGTAAATAAATAAATAAATAAATAAATAAATAAATAAATAAATCGGCGATCCAATCAATCAATAAATAAATAAGTGGGCAGATGATCCGGCGAACCAATAAATTAATAAATAAACAAACAAACAAATAAATAAATAAATACACATATAGATAGACGGGCTATCCAATACATAAATAAATAAGTATGTCAGTAAGTTAGGAAACAAACAATGAGATAAATAATGCTGCGAGACAATAAATGTCTGTAAGTTAGTAAATAAATAAATAAACAGACAGATGATGTGGCGACTCAATAAATGAATGAATAAATAAATAAATAAATAGACATATAGGCAGTTTGGCGACCCAATAAATAAATAAATAAGTATGTCAGTATGTTAACAAATAAATAGGAATAAATAAACAATCTGGCGATCTAATTAAAAATTTAATGCAGCCGGCCAATAGGTCAATAAATAAATAAATAAATGAATAAATGAATAAATAAGCAATCTGGTGGTACAATATATAAATAAATTAGTATGCCAGTAAGTTAGCAATTNGATAATGAAATAAATAACNCGATGAGACAATAAATAAATATATAAATACGTCAGTAATTTAGTAAATAAATAAATAATTTGGCGAGCCAATGAATAAATAACCCCCGAGCCAATAAATGAACAAATAAATAAATATATAAACAGGTAAATAGACACATAGACGGGCGAACCAATAAATAAATAAATAACTAGTCAGTGAGTTAGTAAATACACATAACTAAATAAATAAATAATCCGGTTAAAACAAATAATGCGGCAGGAAAGTAAATAGATAATAAATAGATAAATAAGTAAATAAAGAAAGAAAGAAATGAATGAACAATCCAGTGATCCAAATAATGGAAATAATGTGGCAGGCCAATAAATGAATAAATAAAAGTAAATAAATAAAAAAATCCAGCGATCCATTAAATAAATAAATACATATATAGATAGAACAGCGATCCAATAAATAAATAAATATGTCACTAAGTTAGCAGAAAACAATGAAATAAACTTTGCGGTGAGACAATACATGTCAATAATTTAGTAAATAAAAATTTAAATAAATAATTTGGTGATCCATTCAATAAACAAATAAATAACTNCCAGAGGCAATAAATAAATAAATAATTAGAAAGATGATCAGGCAACCCAATAATTAAATAAAGAAATAAATAGAGCCATATAGATAGACCGGCGACCCAAGAAATAAATAAATAAGTATGTCAGTGAGTTAGTAAATAAATATAAATAAATAAATAGACAGGTTAGCTGGCAACCCAATAATTAAATAAAAAAGAAAGAAATAGACATAAAGATAGACCGGTGACCCAATAAATAATTAAATAAGTAAGTATGTCAGTGAGACAGTAAATATAAATATATACATACATACATACATACATAAATAAATAAATGATCCAGTGATCCAATTAAAACACATATTATGGCAGGCCAGTAAATAATTGAAAGAAAGAANGAATGAATGAATGAATGAATGAATGATAATCCGGTAACCCAAAAAAATAATAAATATGTCAGTAAGTTAGTCAATAAATAATGAAATATATATCATGCGGTGACACAATAAATAAATACATAGGACATCAGTAAGTTAGCAAATAAATAAACAATTAATTTGGCGAGCCAATGAATAAATGAATAAAGAACCCCTAGAGTCAATAAATAAATAGAGAGAGCTAAATAAATAACACAGCAAGCCAATACATACATAAAAAAATAAATCCAGGCTTTAATCAATCAATTTGTAAGTATAACAATAAATAAGTACTTAAATTAATAATGCAGCCAGCCAACAAAATATTAAAAAAAACATTAATCAAATAAAAACATATATAGATAGATAAACATTCGAACAGAGCAGAGGCAATTTTTATCAGTAAAGTATTTCTCAGCATTTTGAAGGCCTTTTAGTACTTTAAGGTACAATGAATAAATAAATAAACAAGACAGCATGCCCATATATAAATACATCAGGAAGCCAGTAAATAGATGATAGATAGATANATACATAGACAGATTGATAGATAGATCAATAGATAAACATTCTAACAGAGTAGAGGAATAGATTATCAATATAGTATTTGCTCAGAACAATGAAAGCTTTTTATTACTCTTAGGAAAAATGAATAAATAAATAAAGGAGCAAGCAAGACATAAATATATAGATCAAGAAACTAACAAATAGATAGATAGATTGATAGGTAAATAGATAGACAGAGAGATAGATAGGTAGATAGATAGGTAGATAGGTAGGTAGGTAGACAGTTAAAGATAGATAAGTATTCTAAAAGAGTAGAAGTACAGATTATCAGTCCAATTGTCAGATTATAGTATTTGGTCAGTCCAATGAAGACCTTTCACTACTCTAAGGTAAAAGGAATAAATAAATAAATAAATAAATAAATAAATAAATAAATAAATAAATAAATAAGAAAATAAATGAATGAATAAACAAATAAATGAATAGATAAATGAATGAGCAAGCAGAGCAATAAATAAATCAAGAAGCAAATTAGTAAGGCAAGATATAAATAAAAAGATAGACAGACAGACACACAGACAGAGACAGATAGATAAACAGTGTTACAGAGTAGAAACATGCCTTATCTGTATAACATATGCCAAGCATCTAGAAGGCCCTATATTCGCCTACGGTAATATAAAGGAATAAATGGGTGAAAAAAAAGCAAGCATGCCAATAAGTAAAGAAGTAAATAAACACACCAACCATTAAGTTGAAGGCCTTTTACTAGAGCAGGGCAAAACAAATGAAAACATTCATATATACATACATATGTACACAAACATATAAACAGAAAAAAGTCAATAAATAAATAAACAGATGTATANATAAAAAACATCCAGCCAGAAAGCTGATTAATAAATATTCTGGCAAGCAAATGAATGAACAAATAAATAAATAATAATCTGAGAAACCAATAGACAGTAAGACAGACAGAAGGATAGATAGATACAATGAAAGATAGATGGATAGATTGATAATAGATAAATAGAAATCTGGTGAGCCAATAAATAAATGAATAAATTAATAAATAAATAATATGGCAAGCCAATAAATAGATAGATATATAGATAGATAACCCTCTGAGCCAATAAATAAATAAATATGTTAGTAACTTAGTTAACAAACATAAATAAATAAAAAATCCTTCGACCCAATTAAAAAATAAAATAAATACATAATGTGACAGACCAATAAATAAATGAGTAGATAGATAAATCATTGGGCAATTCATTAAATAAATAAGTATGTCAGTAAGTTAGTAAATAAATAACGAAATAAATAATGCGGTGAGACAATAGATATGTCAGTATGTTAGTAAATCAATCAATCAATAATACGGCGATCTAATCAATCAATAAATAAATAACGCCAGAGGCAATAAACAAACAAACAAATAAATAAATAAATAAATAAACAAATAAATGTGCATGCGATCAGGGGACCCAATAAATAAATAAATAAGTATGTCAGTGAGTGAGTAAATATTAAATATAAATAAATAAATAATTGGGTGATACAATGAAAAGAAATAATGTGGCAGGCCAATAAATAAATAAACAAATAAATAAGCGGATAAATGGCAGGCCAATAAATAAATAAATAAATAGATAGATGGATAAACATGCAGATAAATGAATGAAAAATAAATAAATAATTAGACTGATGATCAGGTGAACCAACAAATAAATAAATAAGTAGTATGTCAGTAAGTTAGCAAACAAATAATGAAATAAACAATGCGATGAGACATACATAAATATAAGTACATCAGTAAGCTAGTAAATACATAAATAATTTTGTGAGCCAATGAATAAATAAATAACCACTAGAGCTGATCAATCAATCAATCAATCAGTCAATAAGTAAATAAATAGAAATTCTGGCGATCCAATGTATAAATAAAGACACATAGACAGACTCATGTTCCAATTAATAAATAGATAAATAAATGTCAGTAATTTAGCAAACAAGTAACGAAATAAATAATGCGATAAGACAATAAATGTCAGTAAGTTAGTAAATAAATAAATAAATGAATAAATAAACAGGTGGCCCAATCAATAAATAAATACATAACAACCAGAGGCAATAATTAAATAAATAAATAAATAAATAAATAAATGAGCAAGCAAGCAGATGATCCGGCGACCCAATAAATAAATAAATAAATAAATAAATAAGCGAATAAATAAATAAATAAATAGATGAAGAAAGAAAGAAAGAAAGAAAGACACATATAGATAGACCTGTGACCAAATAAATAAATATGTAAGTATGTCAGTGAGTTAATAAACAAAAATATGTAAATTAATAATCTGGCAATTCAATTAAAAGAAATAATGCTGGGGCCAACAAATAAATGAATAAATGAGTGAATAAATGAATAAATAAGAAATTCGGCGATCCAATAAATAAATGAATCAGTAGTATGTCAGTAAGTTAGCAAATAAATAATGAAATAACGCGATGACACAATAAATATATACATAAGTACATCAGTAGGTTAGTAAACAAATAAATGAATAATTTGGTGAGCCAATGAATAAATAAATACCCCTAGAGTCAATCAGTCAATCAATCAATCAATCAATAAATAAATAGAAAATAGGGTGATCCAATAAATAAATAAATACATATATAGATAGACCAGTGATCCAATAAATAAATGTCAGTAAGTTAGCAAATAAATAACGAAATAAATAATGTGGCGAGACAACAAATATGTCAGTAAGTTAGTAAATAAATAAATAAAACAATGAATAAATAATTTGGCGATCTAATCAATAAACAAATAAATAACTCCCAATGGCAATAAATAACTAACTAAATAAATAGATAGATGACCTGGTGACCCAATAAATAAATAAGTAAGTAAATAAGTAAATAAATAAGTAAATAGACACATAGATAGACGGGTGACCCAATAAATAAATAAATATGTCTGTGAGTTAGTAAATACATATAAGGAAATAAATAAATGATCCGGTGATCCAGTTAAAACAAATAATATGGCAAGAAAGTAAATAAATAAATAGATAAATAAGTAAAGAAAGAAAAGAAAGGAAGAAAGAAATGAATGAATGATCCGGTGATCCAAATAATAGAAATAATGTGGTGTGCCAATAAATGAATAAATAAAAGCAAATAAATAAATAAATAAATAAATAATCTGGCAATCCTATAAATACATAAATAAATAATTTTGGTAAGTTGGTAAATGTATATAAATAAATAAACATATCGTCCACTGACCAAATGAAAAAATAAAATAAATATATAAGGAGGCAGGGAAATAAATAAAGAAATGGAAAATAGATCATCAGGTGATCCAATAAATAAATAATAAATAAATGTCATTAGCTAGCAAATAATTAATGAAATAAATAATGCAGCGAGACAATAAATGTCAGTAAGTTAGTAAAACAATCAATCAATAATTTAGTGAGACAATGAATAAATAAATAAACCCCAAATAAATAAACAAATAAATAAATAAATGGACAGATATCCGGCGACCTAATAAATAAATGAATAAACAGACATACAGATAGAATGACGACAGAGATAGAGATAAATAAATAACACAGCAAGCCAATACATACATAAATAAATAAATAAATAAATCCAGGCTTTCAATCAATCAATCTTTAAGCACAATAATAAGTAAAGGTATAATGAATAAATAAATTAACAAGACAGCATGCCCATATATAAATACATCAGGAAGTCAGTAAATAGATGATAGATAGATACATAGACAGTTAGATTGATAGATCAATAGATAAACATTCTAACAGAGTAGAGGCATAGATAGAGCCTTTTATTACTCTAAGGTAAAATGAATAAATAAAATGAGCAAACAATACATAAATATAGATCAAGAAACCAACAAACAGAGATAGATAGGTTGATAGATAGACAGTTAAAGATAGGTAAGCATTGAATCAATCAATCAATAAATGAATGAATCAATAAATTTAGGCAGATGAATCGGAGACCCAATAAATAAATAAATAAATAAATAAATAAATACACATAGATAGACCGGCAACCAAATAAATAAATAAATATATAAGTATGTCAGTGAGTTAATATACAAATATAAATATGTAAATTAATAATCAGGCTATCCAAGTAAAAGGAAATAATGCGGTGGGCCAATAACTAACTAACTAACTAAATGAATGAATAAATGAATAAATAAGTAAACCAGCAATCTAATAAATAAATAAATAAGCAGTATGTCAGTAAGTTAGCAAATAAATAATGAAATAAATAATGTGATGAGACAATAAATAAATACATAAGTACATCAGTAAGTTAGTAAATAAATAATTTGGNGAGCCAATGAATAAATAAATACCCNTAGAGCTAATCAGTCAATCAATCAATCAATCAATCAATCAATAAATAGAAAATAGGGCGATCCAATAAATTAATAAATGCATATAAAGATAGACTGGCGATCCAATGAATAAATACGTAAGAATGTCAGTAAGTTAGCAAATAAATAATGAAATAAATAATGTGGCGAGATAATAAATATGTCAGTAAGTCAGTAAATAAATAAATCAAAAAATAAATAATTCAGGGATCCAATCAATAAACAAATAAATAATTCACAGAGGCAATAAATAAATAAGTAAATAAATAGACAGATGTTCCAGGGACCCAATAAACAAATAAATAAAGGAAGAAATAGACATAGATAGACCGGCGACCCAATAAATAAATAAATAAATATGTCGGTCAGTTAGTAAAGAAATATAACTAAATAAATCAATAATCCCACGATACAATTAAAACACATAATGCGGATGAACAAAAAATAAATAAATAAACAAACAAATAAATAAATAATAAGCAAATAGAAAGATAAATAANTAAGTAGATAGATTGATAAAGAAATAAATAAATGAAGGAATGATCCGGTGATCCAAATAAAAGTAATAATGTGGCATGCCCATAAATGAACAAATAAAATAAATAAATAAATAAATAAATAGATAAATAAGTAAATAAATAAGTAAATACATCAATATATTTTCCGGAGATCCAATAAATAAATAAATATATAGATAAATAAATAAGTAAATAATGTCAGTGAGTTAGTTGATACAAATAAAAAAAAATAAATATAAATCGTCATGGACACAATAAAAAATAAAGTAAATATATAATGAGGCAGGGAAATAAATAGATGGACAGATAGATCATCAGGTGATCCAATAAATACATAAATAAGTATGTCATTAGCTAGCAAATAAGTAACGAAATAAATAATGTTGTGAGACAATAAATATGTCAGTATGTTAGTAAATCAAATAATCAATCAACTCAATCANTAATTTAATGAGACAATGAATAAATAAATAACCCCAGAATCAATAAACAAACAAATAAATAAATAAATGGACAGATAATCCGGCGATCCAATAAAAGAATAAATAGACATACACATAGACCAGTGACCCAATAAATACATAAATAAATAAATAAATAAATAAATAAATAAATGCATATGTCAGTGAGTTAGTAAATAAATATAAATGAATAAATAAATAATCCGATGATCCAATTAACAAATAAAGTGGTGGGCCAATAAATAAATATATGAGTAAATAGATAATTTGGCGATCCAATAAATAAATATGTCAGTAAGTTAGGAAGTAATAATGAAATAATGTGGTCAGACAATAAATAAATAACATCAGCAAGTTATTAAATAAATAATAAAGAAAGAAAGAAAGAAATAGATAATTTGGCTAGCCAATGAATAAATAAAAACACAGCAAACTAATACATACATAAATAAATAAATGCAGGCTTTCAATCAATCAATATTTTAGCACAACAATAATTAAATACTTAAATTAATAATGTAGCCAGCCAACAAAAAATTAAAGAAACCATTAACCAAATAATAAAGATATATGGAAAACATTTGAACAGAGCAGAGGCAATGTTTATCAGTAAAGTATTTCTCTGCATTTTGAAGGCCTTTTAGTACTTTAAGGTATAATGAATAAATAAATTAACAAGACAGCATGCCCATATAGAAATACACCAGGAAGTCAGTAAATAGATGATAGATAGATACATAGATAGTTAGACAGATAAATAGATAAACATTCTAACAAGAGTAGAGACAGAGATTAACAGTATAGTATTTGCTCAGCACAATAAAAGCTTTTTATTACTCTAAAGTAAAATGAATAAATAAAAAAAGGAGCAAGCAAGACATAAATATATAAATCAAGAAACCTACAAATAGANAGAGATAGACAGATAGATAGATAGTTAAAGATACATAAATATAGTTAAAGATACATAAGTATTCTAAAAGAGTAGAAGTACAGATTATAAGTACAATTATCAGATTATACTATTTGCTCAGTCCAATGAAGACCTTTTATTACTCTGAGGTAAAATGAATAAATAAATAAATAAATAAATAAATAAATAAATAAATAAATAAACGAGTAAGCAGAGCAATAAATAGATAGATCAAGAAGCAAATTAGTAAGGCAATAGATAAATAGACAGACAGACACATAGATAGAGATAGATAGATGAACAGTGTCACAGAGCAGAGTCATGGCTTATCAGTATAACATGTGCCAAGCATCCAGAAGGCCTTATATTTGCCTACGGTAATATAAACATATAAATGAATGAAATAAAAACAGGCATTCCAATAAGTAAATAAATAAATAAACACACCAACCATTAAGTTGAAGGCCTTTTACTAGAGCAGGGCAAAACAAATGAAAACATTCATATATACATACATACATACATACACAAACATATAACTAGGAAAACAAGGCAATAAATTTTAAAAAAGATGTATAGATAAAAAAAATCCATCCAGAAAGCTAATAAATAAATATTCTGGCAAGTCAATGAATGAATAAATAATAATCTGACAAGCCAATAGACAGATAGATAGATAAACAGATCGATCGATCGATCGAATGATAGGTAGTTAGAAAATCTTTGAGTCAATAAAACAATNAATAAATTGATAAATAAATAATGTCGTGGACCAATAAATAAATAAATAAATAGATAGATAATCATGCAATCTAATAAATAAATACACATATAGACAGACTGGCGATCCAATAAATAAATGTCAGTGAGTTAATAAATATGAAGAAATAAATAATCCTTGGACTCAACACAAAAATAAAATATATAATGCGACTGACAAATAAATAAATAAATAAATAAATAAATAAATAAATATGTCAGTAAGTTGGCAAACAAATAATGAGACAATAAACATGTCAGTAAGTTAGTAAATAAATAAATTGATTAATAAATAAATATTTCAGTGATCCAATCAATAGACAAATACATAAACATGAGAGGCAATAAATAAATAAATAAATAAACAAATAGATGAATAGATAAATAAATAAGTAGGCAAATGATTGGGCCACCCAATAAATAAACAAATAAATAAATAAATAAATGAACAAATAAACAAATAAATAGACATATAGACAGATTGGTGACAAATAAATAAATAAATATGTAAGTGAGTTCATAAACAAATGTAAATGAGTAAATAAATAATTCGGCGACCAATTAAAAGAAATAATGCAGGGTGCCAATAAATAAATAAATAAATAAATAAATAAATGAATAAATAAATAAACTGGTGGGTGAATAAATGAATAACTAAGTAATTCAGCGATCCAATAAATAAATAAATAAATAGTATGTCAATAAGTTAGCAAATAAATGATGCAATGACATAATAAATAAATATGTAAGTACATCAGTAGGGTAGTAAATAAATAAATAAATAAATAATTTGGCGAGCCAATGAATAATTAAATAGCCCTAGAGCTAATAAATGAATAATTAAATGAATGAATAAATAAATAAATATATAAATAAATAATGATCCGGTGACCCAATAATAAAAATAAATAAATAAATAGATAGATACATAGATAGACATATAGATAGACTGGCGAACCAATAAATGAATAAATATGTCAGTGAGTTAGTAAATAAATATAAAAAATAATCCGGCGATCTAATTAAAACAAGCAATGCAGCAGGTAAATAAATAATAAAAAATAAATAAATACATGANTGAATCAATGAATAATAATTCGGCGACACAATAAATTAACAAATATGTATGTCAGTAAATTAGTTAATAAATAATGAAATAAATAATGTGGTGAGACAATAAATACATAGGACATCAGTAAGTTAGTAAATAAATAAAGAAATAAATAATTTGGATAGCCAGTAAATAAAAAATAAATAATGCCTAGAGCCAGTAAATAGATAGACAGAGAGAGTGATAAATAAATAACACAGCAAGCCAATACATACACAAATAAATAAATCCAGGCTTTCAATCAATCAATCTTTAAGCACAACAATAATTAAATACTTAAATTAATAATTCAGCCTGCCAACAAAAAAATTAAAGAAACCATTAACCAAATAAAAGATATATAGANAGATAAACATTCGAACAGAGCAGAAGCAATGCTTAGCATTCAAGTATTCCTCAGCATTTTGAAGGCCTTTTAGTACTTAAGGTATAATGAATAAATAAATAAACAAGCCAGCATGCACATATATAAATACACCAGGAAGTCAGTAAATAGATGATAGTTACATAGACAGTTAGATTGATAGATGGATCAATAGATAAACATTCTAACAAGAGTACAGGCATAGATTATCAGTATAGTATTTGCTCAGCACAAAGAGAGGCTTTTATTACTCTAAGGTAAAATGAATAAATAAATAAAATGAGCAAACAAGACATAAATACAGATCAAGAAACCAACAAATAGAGATAGACAGGTTGATAGATAAAGATAGATAAGTATTCATTCTAAAAGAGTAGAAGTACAGACTATCAGTCCAATTGTCAGATTATAGTATTTCCTCAGTCCAATGAAGACCTTTCACTACTCTAAGGCAAGATGAATAAATAAATAAACAAGCAAGCAGAGCAATAGATAGATCAAGAAGCAAACTAGTAAGAAAATAGATAAATAGAAAGACAGAGAGACAGAGACAGATAGATAAATAGTGTCACAGAGTAGAAACATGCCTTATCAGTATAACATATGCCAAGCATCCAGAAGGCCCTATATTTGCCTACGGTAATATAAAAGAATAAATGAGTGAAAAAAAGCAAGCACGCCACTAAGTAAATAAGTAAATAAACACACCAACCATTAAGTTGAAGGCATTTTACTATAGCAGGGCAAAACAAATGAAAATATTCATATATACATACATATGTACACAAACATATAATAGAAAAACAAGGCAATAAATAAATAAACAGATGTATAGATAACCACACCATCCAGAAAGCTAATAAATAAATATTCTGGCAAGCCAATGAACGGACAAATAAATTAATAATAATCTGACAAGCCAGCAGACAGATAGTTACAAGGATAGATAGAGAGATAGACAGATAGATAGATAGATGGATAGATAGATTGATAATAGATAGAAATAGATAGAAATCTGGTGACTCAATAAATAAATGAAAAATGTGTGATAAATAAATAATGCGTTAGGACAATAGATAGATAGATAGATAGATAGATAGATAGATAGATATAATCTGGTGAGCCAATAAATAAATAAATAAATACACACATAGATAGACCAGCAACCCAATAAATAAATAAAAAAGTCAGTATATTAGTTAATAAATATAAATAAATAAATCCTTCGACCCAATAAAAAAATNAAATAAATATAAAATGCGACGGAAAAATAAATAAAAGAGTAGATAGACAGATACATAGATCATCAGGCGATCCAATAAATAATTAAGTATGTCAGTAAGTGAGCAAACAGAATGAAATAAATAATGCAGCAAGACAATAAATGTTAGTAAGTTAGTAAATCTATCAATCAATAAATAAGTATGTTGGCAATCCAATCAATCAATAAATCACCCCTAGAGGCAATAAATAAATAAATAAATAAATAAATAAATAAATAAATAAACAGATGAATAGGCGATCCAATAAATAAATAAATAAGTATGTCATTGAGTTAGTAATTAAATATAAATAAATAAGTAGACAGATTATCCAGTGACCCAGCAAATAAATAAAAAGGAAAGACATAGACACATAAAGATAGACTGGTGACCCAATAAATAAATAAAAGTATGTCAGTGAGATAGTAAATATAAATGAATATTTAAATAAATAAANAAAGAAAGAAATATTCGGCGATCCAATTAAAAACGAAAAATGTGGCGGGCCAGTTAATAAATAAATAAATAAATGGATGAATGAATGAATGAATGAATGAATGAATGAATAGTAATTCGGTGACCCAATAAAATAATAAATATGTGAGTAACCTAGTTAATAAATAATGAAATAAATAATTCAGTAAGACAATAAATAAATACATAGGTACATCAGTAAGTTAGTAAATAAATAAACAAATAACTTCGCAAGCCAATGAATAAATAAATAAATAACCCCTAGAGCCAATAAATAAATAGATATAGAGATAAATAAATAACACAGCAAGCCAATACATACATAAATAAATAAATAAATCCAGGCTTTCAATCAATCAATCTTTAAGCACAATAATAAGTAAATACTTAAATTAATAATGCAGCCAGCCAACAAAATATTAAAAAAACCATTAATCAAATAAAAACATATATAGATAGATAAACATTCGAACAGAGCAGAGGCAATTTTTATCAGTAAAGNNTNTCTCAGCATTTTGAAGGCCTTTTAGTACTTTAAGGTACAATGAATAAATAAATAAACAAGACAGCATGCCCATATATAAATACATCAGGAAGCCAGTAAATAGATGATAGATAGATANATACATAGACAGATTGATAGATAGATCAATAGATAAACATTCTAACAGAGTAGAGGAATAGATTATCAATATAGTATTTGCTCAGAACAATGAAAGCTTTTTATTACTCTTAGGAAAAATGAATAAATAAATAAAGGAGCAAGCAAGACATAAATATATAGATCAAGAAACTAAGAAATAGAGATAGATAGATTGATAGAACGAAAGACAGACTGATAGATAGATTGATAATAGATAGATAAATAGAAATTTGGTGAGTCAATAAATAAATGAATAAATTGATAAATAAATAATGTGGCATAAATAAATGAATAAATTCATAAATAAATAATGTGGCAGGCCAAAAAATAGAGAGAGAGAGATAATCTCGTGAGCCAATAAATAATAAATTAATTAATTAATTAATTAATAGGTATGTGAGTAACTTAGTTAATAAACATGAATAAATAAATAATCCTTTGACCCAATTAAAAAAATAAATATATAATGTGATAGACCAATAAATAAATGAGTAGATAAATAGATANCTCTTCGGGCAATCCATTAAATAAATAAATGAGTATGTCAGTAAGTTAGCAAACAAATAACGAAAAAAATAATGTGGTAAGATAATAAATATTCAGTAAGTTAGTAAATCAATCAATCAATCTATAAATAAATAATTCAGCATTCAAATCAATCAATAAATAAATAACCCCAGAGGCAATCAATCAATCAATCAGTAAATTGACTGATGATCAGGTGAACCAACAAATAAATAAATAAGTAGTATGTTAGTAAGTTAGCAAAGAAATAATGAAACAATGTGTTGAGAAAATACATAAATATAAGCACATCAGTAAGCTAGTAAATAAATAAATAAATAATTTGGCAAGACGATGAATAAATAAATAACTCCTAGAGCCAATCAATCAATCAATCAATCAATCAATAGAAAATCCGGTGATCCAATATATAAATAAATACATGTATAGATAGACCGGCGATCAAAGAAAGAAAGAAAGAAAGAAAGAAAGAAAGAAAAATATGTCAGAAGGTTAGCAAACAAGTAATGAAATAAATAATGCGGTAAAACAATAAATGTCAGTAAGTTAGTAAATAAATAAGTAAATAAATAGGCGATCCAATCAATAAATACATAAACGCCAGAGCCAACAAATAAATAAATAAATAAGTAATTCAGCGATCCAATCATTAAAGAAATATATAACCGCGNAATCAATAAATCAATCAATCAATCAATAAATGAATGAGAGAATGAATAAATAAATCCAGGCAGATGAATCAGAGACCCAATAAATTAATAAATAACTAAACAAATAAATAACTAAACACACATATAGATAGACTGGCGACAAAACAAATAAATATGTATGTCAGTGAGTTAATAANCAAATATAAATATGTAAATAATTAGGCGATCATCCAATTAAAAGAAATAATGTGGTGGGCCAATNTATAAATAAATAAATAAATAGATAAGTGAATAAATAAACAAATAAATAAGTGAGTGAATGAATGAATAAACAAGTAATCCAGTGATCCAATAAATAAATAAGTTGTATGTCAGTAATTTAGCAAATAAATAATGAAATAAAGAATGCAATGAGACAATAAATATATATACGTACATCAGTAAGTTAGTAAATGAATAAATAATTTGATGAGCCAATGAATAAATACTCCTAGAGCCAATCAGTCAATCAATCAATCAATAAATAAATGAACAGAAAATAGGGCGATCCAATAAATAAATAAATACATATAAAGACAGACTGGCGATCCAATGAATAAATAAGTATGAATGTCAGAATGGTAGGAAATAAATAATGTGGAGACACAATAAATATGTCAGTAAGTCAATAAATAAATAAATAAAACAATAAATAAATAATTTGGGGATCCAATCAATAAACAAATAAATAAATCACAGAGTCAATGAATAACTAAATAAATAAATAGACAGATGTTCCGGGGACTCAATAAATAAATAAATAAAGGAAGAAATAAATAGACATATGGATAGACCAGCGACACAATAAATAAATATGTTGGTCAGTTAGTAAATAAATATAACTAAATAAATAAATAATCCGGCGATCCAATTAAGACAAATAATGTGACTAGTAATAAATAAATAAATAAATAGATAAGTAGATACATGATAGGTAGATAGATAGATAGATAGATAGATAGATAGATAGATAGATAGATAAAAAATAAATGAATGAATGATCCGGTGATCCAAATAAAATAATGTGGTGTACTAATAAATGAGTAAATAAAATAAATATAATGTGGTGGGGAAATAAATAAATAAATAAATAGACAGATCATCAGATGATCCAATAAATACATAAATAAGTATGTCATTAGTTAGCAAATAAGTAATGAAATAAATAACGAGGTGAGACAATAAATATGCAAATAAGTTAGTAAATCCATCAATAAATAAATAATTCAGTGCAACAATGAATAAATAAACCCAGAATCAATCAATCAATCAATCAATCAATAAATGGACAGATAATCCGGCAACCCAATAAATAAATGAATTAATAGATACAGATAGATCAGCGACCAAATAAATAAATAAATAAATACATACATGCATACATACATACATACATACATATGTTGGTGANTTAGTAAATAAATATAAATGAATAAATAAATAATCCGTTGATCCAATTAACAAATAAAGTGGCAGGTCAATAAATAAATATATGAATAAATAGATAATCTGGCGATCCAATAAATAAATACATATGTCAGTAAGTTAGCAAGTAAATAATGAAACAATGTGGTCAGACAATAAATAAATACATAAGTACATCAGTAAGTTATTAAACAAATAAATAAATAATTTGGAGAGCCAAAGAATAAAAAATAAATAACCCCTAGAGCCAATAAATAGATATATAGAGATAAATAAATAACAAAGCAAACCAATACATACATAAATAAGTAAATCCAGGCTTTCAATCATTCAAACTTTAAGCACAACAATAATTAAATGCTTAAATTAATAATGCAGCCAGTTAACAAAAAATTAAAGAAACCATTAACCAAATAGATACATAGATAGATAAACATTCGAACAGAGCTGAGGCAATGCTTAACAGTAATGAATTTCTCAGCATTTTGAAAGCCTTTTAGTACTTTAAGTTATAATGAATAAATAAATAAACAAGCCAGCATGCCCATATATAAATACATCAGGAAGCCAGTAAATAGATAATAGATAGATACAGACAGATTGATAAATATATCAATAGAAAAACATTCTAACAAGAGTAGAGGCATAGATCATCAGTATAGTATTTGCTCACCACAAAGAGATCCTTTTATTACTCTAAGGTAAAATGAATGAATAAATGAGCAAGAAAGACATAAATATGTAGATCAAGAAACGCATAGATAGATAGATAGATAGATAGATAGATAGATAGATAGATAAATAAAGAGTAATTATGTCAATAAGCTAGCAAATAAATATAAAGAGATATATAAATGATCCAGTGATCTAATAAATAAATAAATAAATACATAATGCAGGAGGACAATAAATAAGTAAATAAATAGATTGTCTGGTGATCCAATAAATAAATAAATAAGTATGTCGGTAAGGTAGGAAATAAATAATCAGGCTATGCGTTAAATAAACAAATAGCTAGATAGAAAATTTGGTGAGATAAACAAACAAAAAATAAGTAATTAAATAATGTGGTGAAACAACAAACAAACAAACAAANAAATAAATAAACAAAAGTTAGGTGGTTAGGCATGCCAATAAATAAATAAATAAATGATGTGGTGAGCCAATAAATAGAGAGGTAGATTATAAGGTGTTCCAAAAATAGATAAGTAAGTAAGTAGGTAGGTAAGCTAGTAAATAAATAAATAAATAATCAGGCGCCGAATAAAAAAAAGACAGATAGAGAGACCAGTGACTCAAATAAATAAATATTTCAGTAAGCTAGTAAATAAGTGTAAATAAATAAATAGATAATCCGGCGACCAAATAAATAAATAAATAAATAGATAAATAAATAAATAAATAAATGTGTGGGTAGTTAGCAAATAAATAATGAAATAAATAATGTAATGAGACAATAAATAAATACATAAGTATATCAGCATGTCAGCAAATAAATAAATAATTTGGTGAGGAAAATAAATAAATAAATAAATAAATAAATGGACACATAACGAAGCAATCCAATAAATAAGTATGATAGTAAGCTAGAAAGGAAGGAAGGAAGGAAGGAAGGAAGGAAGGAAGGAAGGAAGGGAGGGAGGGAGGGAGGGAGGGAGGGAGGNAGGAAGGAAGGAAGGAAATAAATAAATAAATGAATGAATAAATGAATAAATAAATGAATAAATAAATAAATAATTGGGCGAGGAAATGAATAAATAACACCTAGAGCCAATAAATAAAGATAGACAGAGATAAATAAATAAATAACACAACAAGACAATAAATAAATAAATCCTTCTTTAAGCACAACACTGAATAAACAAATTAATAATGCAGCCAGCCAACAAAATATTACAGAAACCATTAACCAAATAAAGACATATTGATAGATAAACATTCTAACAGAGTAGAGGCATCGATTATCAGTATAGTATTTGCTCAGCACAATGAATGCTATTTATTATTCTAAGGTAAAATGAATAAATAAATGAGCAAGAAAGACATAAATATGTAGATCAAGAAACGCATAGATAGATAGATAGATAGATAGATAGATAGATAGATAGATAGATAAATAGATACATAGATACATAGATAGATACATAGATAGATACATAGAGAGAGATAGACAGACAGACAGACACACAGACAGACAGATAGATAGATAGACAGACAGACATTTAAATAGATAAGATTCTAAAAGAGCAGAGGTACAGATTATCAGTCTGGTTATCAGTTTATAGTATTTTCTCAGTTCAATGAAGACCTTTTATCACTCTAAGGTAATATGAATAAATAAATAAATGAGCAAGCAGAGCAATAGAAAGATCAAGAAGCAAATAAGGAAAGCAATAGATAAAGAGATAGAAAGATAGACAGACAGACAGACAGATAGATATATAAATAGTGTAACAGAATAGAGACATGACTTATCAGTATAGCATTTGCCAAGCACCTAGAAGGTCTTATATTAGTCTATGGTAATATAAATAAATAATTATTTATTTTCATTTATATGAAAAAGAAAGCATGCCAAAAAATAAGTAAATAAACACAGCAACCATTAAGTTGAAGGTCTTTACTATCGCAGGGNAGATAGATAGATAGATAGATAGATAGATAGATAGATAGATAGATAGATAGATAGATAGACAGACAGACAGACAGTTAAATAGATAGACAGACAGAGAGATAAACAGTCTAACAAAGCAGAGGCATGTTTCATGAGTATAGTATTTGCTCAGCACAGTGAAGGCTTTTTATTACTCTAAGTTAAAATGAATAAATAAATAAAAAAATCCCTGGGCATTTATTTTCGAGCTCCTGTGCTGAAGATCATCACCCCTGTCTCTTATACACATCTAGATGTGTATAAGTAAATGGATAGATATATCGGGGCAAGAAAATAAATAAATAGATAGATAGGTAGATAAATAGATAGATAGGCTGGTGACCCAATAAATAAATAAATAGATAGATAGACTGGCAATTCAATAAATAAATAGTAAGTATGTCATTAAGTTAGTAAATAAATATTAAAAAACCCAGCGATCCAATAAATAATGTGGCAGGGCAATAAATAAATAGATAGATAATATGGAGAGCCTATAAATAAATAAATAGACATCAGGTGATCCAATAAATAAATAGATAGATAGATAAATAGATAGATAATTTGGCAAGCCAATAATCAAACAAAAAAATACATAATTAAATAATGTGGTGAGACAATAAATAAATAAATGGATGGATATATAGACCAGTGATCCAATAAATAAACAGACAGATAGATATAGATAGATAGATAAACATTCTAACAGAGTAGAGGCATAGATTATCACTATAGCACTTGCTCAGTACAATGACTGCTTTTTATGACTCTAAGGTAAAATGAATAAATAAATAAATGAACAAGCATGAAGTAAATATATATATCAACAAATCAATAAATAGAGATGTATAGATACAGAGTTAGATAGATAGATAGATAGATAGATAGATAGATAGATAGATAGATAGATAGATAGATGAACAGTTAAATTCATAGATAAGTATTCTAAAAGAGTAGAAGTACAGATTATCAGTCCAATTATCAGATTATACTATTTGCTCAGGCCAATATAGATCTTTTATTACTCCAAGGTAATATGAATAAATAAATAAATGAGCAACCAGGTTAATAAATAAATAGATCAAGAAGCAAATAAGTAAGGTGATAGATAAGATAGATAGATAGATAGATAGATAGATAGATAGATAGATAGATAGATAGATAGATAGATAGATAGATAGACAGACAGACAGACAGTTAAATAGATAGACAGACAGAGAGATAAACAGTCTAACAAAGCAGAGGCATGTTTCATGAGTATAGTATTTGCTCAGCACAGTGAAGGCTTTTTATTACTCTAAGTTAAAATGAATAAATAAATAAATAAGTAAGTAAATAAATGAATAAGCCAGCAAGCCAGTAGGTAAATAAGCAAGCAAGCCAAAAGATTAATAACTAAGCAAGCAAGCCAACTAATAAGTNGGTAAGTAAGTAAATAAATAAATAAATAGATAAATCAATCAATAAATAAATGCATAGGCATATATACAGTCTAAAACAGAGTAGAGGCATTGCTTATCAGTAGAGTATTTGCTCATCACTTTGAATGATTTTTTTTACTCTAGGTTAATATAAATGAATGAACGAATGAATGAATGAACAAAGAAAGAAAGAAAGAAGTCAATCAAGAAGCCAATAAATAAATAAATAGACCAGCAAGCCAATCAATAGACCATGAAACCAATTAATAGCTAGATAGATAAAAGACAGACAGAAAGACAGACAGTTAAATATGTAAGTAGGTAGGTTGATAGAGAGATAGATAATAGTCTAACAGAGTAGAGGCATGCCTTATCAGAATAGTATTTGCTCAGCACATTGAAGGCCTTTTATTATTGTTGGGTAATATAAATGTATGAATAAATGTATGAATGAATGAATGAATGAACAAATGAATGAATGAATAAATAAGCCAGCAACCCAATCAATAAGTAAATAATTCAGCAAGCCAATAAATAAATAAAATCAATAGATAAGTAAACAGTCTAATTCTTATCCATCCTATATCTGACCTAACATCCTTGTGAATAGTAAATCTTTTAAAAATGCAGTCTCCTCGTTTTTGGAATTTTTGAGACAGGGTCTCATCATATAGCCCTCACTGGCTGGAAAGCAGTATGTGGAGCCTATGGTCCTTGAGCACAGAGGCTATTTATCATCAAAACTAACCATGATCCATTGTCATCTACTGACGCATGATTAATTCACTATTCCTTTACTTTTCCATAGTCCTCCTTGATTTTTGAAATTCAAAAATACTCTTACGAGTAATCACTCTCTAAGTACAGAAAGAAAATAGCATTCATCTATCTATAATTAAAAGCTAAAAATGACCAAGCCTAGTAATGTTCATGAAGTTACGGTAAACCAGTATCTAAACCTTTTTGCAACAGTCGCCCAAGATATGACAAAATTAAAATTTTCTCAAGGGAAATTAGCAACTTTACCCCAATAAACACAAGAATGATAAGTGGAATATTCCACCAGTTCAGACAGAATAAACACAACACTCACTTAGTCCAAATAGTACCCTAAAGCAAGGCCTAATGCTTCTCAGCCTGTAAAGATTAAAAGAATAAAGTTATAAAAGATTTCAATCAGCTGTTGTAGAATAATCTTTTTTGTACACTATGAAGATGTTTCTTTGTGAAGGCACCTTTTGATTGGTTTAACAATGAGCTGAATAGCCAATAGCTAGGCAGAAAGAGGTTAGGCAGGACTTCAGGACAGAGAGCCCTAGAAAGAAGAAATCTGGAGTCACCAGAGGGACACAGGGAGGAAGACATGCAGGAAGAGAGGTAGGAGCCATGAGTCATGTGGCAACACATACATAAATAAAAACAGGAAAATTTAAGTTCTAAGAGGTAGTGGGACAAGCCTAAGTTAGTTATAAGCTTTCTTAATAATAAGTCTCCAGCTCATTTTTTTTGTGAGCTGGCTACCCAAAGAAGAATCCAGCTATATTTAGGAAAGGTTGGTTATTGTGTTTTAGCAATACA
Source organism: Neotoma lepida (assembly GCA_001675575.1). Lineage (NCBI taxonomy): Eukaryota > Metazoa > Chordata > Mammalia > Rodentia > Cricetidae > Neotoma > Neotoma lepida. Next base: position 21,588 of record LZPO01098171.1, read on the forward strand.
GGTCATTGCATTAACAAAAAAGTATAATACTGATCCAGATGCTTAAACAAGTTATCAAGCAGACAGAAAGGAAGCAACTAAACAAAGTGGCTACACCAAACACTGATTTTTAATGAAAAGTAATGTTATAATGAAAAAGATGCCATATCCATGTAAGACTTCCACAAAGATTATTTATTTCCAGCCTAACAGTAGTGGTGCACACTTTTGATCCCAGCACCCAGGAGGCAGAGGCAGGTGGATCTCTGTTAGTTCCAGGACAACAGAACTGTTACACAGAGAAACCCTGCCTCAGAAACAAACAAACAAACAAAAAAACAAAAACAAAGTCATTTCTTTAATTCCAATCAAATAACACAAACTGACTGGCTGTCCTGTTAGGGTCTAAGAAGCTTCTGAATTTTAAGTTTAAACAATTGCTGATTTCCATTTGGAATTACTAATGCCCTTATGAATTCTACTTACATTGCTCTTATTCCCTATGACTGGAGCAATGTGTAGTTGAAAGCATGTTACTAAGTTTGGCAAGCATTTTAAGTGAATTCTTGACGTTTACTGCTGATCAAAAATTCTTTATAAAATATTACTATTAACAGATAATGTAACAGAGCTCTGATGGGGTTATATGAGGTAATTAAGGTTTTCCAACATACTGCAGTACATGGACACTTGCATAATTTTGTCTTTCTTTTGTTAGTTTGATGTAGTCTCATTATCTGGCTTTGGCTGTCCTAGAACTTACTATGCAGACCAGGTTTAACTCAAACTTGTAGCAATCTTCTTCTTTCTGTGTGGGATCACAGGTATATCCTAAAATACCCAGATCAATGTGGAATTACAAGTTTCAACTACTATTATTTGAAACAACAATGTGTAAAGCTATACTTCATATATAAGTCAGATAAGTGGAAAAACACTGAAAATCTCCTGGGTGAGCAAAGGTATTCCAAAATGAATGAAAGCTAGAAATAAGACAGAGTGGGTAAGGTGCATGATAGGTGGGTGTGGTAGACTGCCTGTAATCCTAGCACTAGCAGGGTCTCCATATCAAGCTGGTTAGAGCTAGACTATCCAAATCAGAAACCTCTAGGTTCAAGTGAGATACTCAGTATCAATCAGTAACATGGAGAGTAAGAAAAAGCAGTAGCTTTGGCCTGCACATGAATTCACACTCACATGCATATACATGTACAGTCCCTATAACATACACATGCATATACAATACATATGAACACATGCAAAAAAAAGGAAAGAGAAACTTTTGGACAAGATCACTTTTCACTGACAGACAAATGTCAACACACTAACATATTTGGAAGGAGCTGATTCCAACAATGTACACAATGATTTGAATGTGTTCAAAACTTCAGAGGGAAGGCCAAGAGCAGCAGTGATGGAAACAGCAAGAAAATCATACATGAAACAAAGAGCTTAAAGTAGCAGTAAATTTCACTCTTTTGTAAATTGCCACAGACATCCCAACAGCTAGAAATTACTACTCTAAAGCCACCGTCACAGCTCTATGAGTAAAGGTACGTGCTGCAAAGCCTGACAATCTGAGTTCAATCCCCAGGAACATTCCTGTTCTTGTTTCTTGACTACTTTCATAAATATTTCAGCATGTGGTTCCCCACAAGAGAAGGCTCTTCACCTCAATAAACTTAAATGACAATTGTTTTTTTACCTTTACACAAAGATTACTGAAACATTCCTAAATACATTGAAAGTATCAATCATGATAAGGTAAAAAGCACAAAATACAGGCAAATATTTGAGCATTGTAAGAATACCCAGGTTTCATATCAGAGTATGGGCTCAGGTACCAAATATTCATGGAACCTCTACTCTAAGAAAATACATATATAATACCTAAACCTTATTTTCTATAATACAAAATTTCTAACATAGTAAAGAACTCCTACATTTATTCAGTAACTAATTCTACGGTAACATTTACTATGATGGGGTCTGACCAAGTTAATCAAATGTAGACGCCAGAACAGGCTTTTGCCATACTCACCGCATACCACAATGTACATGGTCCATAAACATTACCCTTTCCTTCTGATTGACATCACTTACAAATTTAGAATGGTATGTTCCATTTTTCAAGACTTGAGAGCTCCATTTTTACATTCTTATTTCCATATCAACAGGTGCCTATGCATTTTGTCATCCACGGACATCTCATGTTTTGCTTTCAATGAAATACAAAATGCAGAAAACAAATGATCTCAAAACATTTATGAAAAGATACTGGAGAAAATGTATTGCACTTTTCAGGTCTCAGTATGCAAAGTTCTCACATCAAGCTGATTATTTCATTTTTAAGACAGTGTATTGTTATGCAACAAGAGTGGCCTGGAACTTGTAATCCCCTTACCTCAGCCTCTTAGGTGCTGGGATTACAAGTATATACCACTATGCCCATCTAAACAAATAGTTTCTATTAAGAATAAATAATAATCATGGTAAAATGTATTGAGGCACATTGACTAGATTTCAGAGTTATTTAAGCTCAATTTTTTAAATCATTGTGATCAGACAAGGTCCTATGTCATCATAAACCTAGTCAAGGCCTCTGTAAAATGTTCCTTTTTATGAAAAGATTACATTACCTTGCATGGTTTATGTTTCTGTCTTAAATGCAGCTATTAGGATTTACAGTCTTGTTATACACTACAGGGTGGTATTCAGGCTCATGAAACTTCATAACATTCAATGATGAAATTCTTTTTTTTCAGCCATCAATTAAATTGACAAAAGGACATCACGCGAGACTGAAATAACATGAACATATACTATTTCAGGATTTGATACTGTTCTACAAAACAATAAATAGCATGCCTTAAGACATTTTATAAAATTCATATTCTGAGATAACACGTATAAACATGAAGTAGAATTCAATGAATAAGAATCAACATTGGTATGTAAAGTGAATAAAAAATTTCTCAATAAACAAAAAACAAAAATGACATACCATCAATTTCTAAATTTTAATGATTTTACCTTTTTAAAATGACTAGATGATACACAGTAACAAGTAATTTCAATTTATAGACAAATATTTCATAATCTTATAACTTTTATAATTCACTTTCTATCCCCAGTGTCATATTATGAGAATCTCTTAGAAACCAAATATATCAGACTTCTAACTAAAATGGGACAGGTCATAATTAAGGACTAATAAGTTGAAAAGTGAACAGTTTCCATAATAACTTTCAAAATTCTCTTTTCTGAGACATGGTTTCCTCTGTTAAAGGCTGTCCTCACTATGGAGCCATGAACCTGAACTACTACTAATCTCACCAGCTTCAGCTCCAGGAGATCATTTGAATTGAGAAGAGTCATGTATGAGCAAGGGCATCAAGATCATTATGGGGAAATCTACAGAGACACCAAATCAAACTAGTGAGAACTCATGAAATTTAGATCAACAGCTGTGGAGCCTGCATGGGACTGAACTAGGCCCTCAGCATATTGAGACAGTTGTGTAGTTTGATCTGCTTAAGGGGCTCCCTGGTAGTAGGACCAGGATCCATCCCTGGTGCATGAGAAGGCTTTTTGGAGCCCACTATGCATGATGGGACACCTCGCACAGCCTTGAGGCAGGGGGAGAGGCTTGGACCTGCCTCTACTAAATGTACCTCCCCATGGGAGGTCTTACCTTCTTGTAGGAGGGAATGATGGAGGGTGGTGGGAGGGGGAGGCTCGAGGGCTGAGAAGAGGAAAGAGCAGGTTCTTTGATTGGTATATAAAATGAACAAAAAAAATTTTCTTAAAAAAAAAAAAGAGGTTGAGGAAGAAGGATAAGCGCTCATGGTCATTTTTGCCTATAAGGAGTTTGAGGTCTTTCCATGTTACATGAAACCCTGTATCAAATTCCCCTGAATGGAGAATGCAGGATGACTTCTTAGTAGAAGTTTACATTGGAATCTTAATGTTGATGCATATTTCTTAGCTGTAGAGAATCTAAATAAAATGTTTATAATAGTCTATAAAGCATAATTTACCACTAGTAAACAGCACTCATAAAATTCCCAAAAAGAAATGGTATTGGCAGTACCAAAACATCTCACAATTCAAGTATCTTATAACTTATTTTTGACTTGCAAAAAAAAAAAAACAGGTGGGAGGTTACCTTTAGTTGAGGAATCAGACAATAGATTTTCTTCAAATATGCTGTTATCACTCATGCCCAAATCTCAGAGCCTCCTGTTACCAGCTTCCAGAACATGGGAGGTAGCTTAATTGGCAAGTCTTCTAGACATGACAGAGAAGCTACATCCATGAAATCTCAACAATATTATTACCTAAACAAGATCTGTGCAAACCACCAGTAGACATACCAACATGGATACTGGAAATTTCACAAGACCTCACACAAATGAAGAACTATCATTGACTACTGACAGAGTAAGAATCAGTTTTTATCAGAGAAAAGTCACAATAGGCAGGTCCAATATGCTGAGGGCCTAGTTCAGTCCCAGAGAAAAGTCACAATAGTACATCTGAACCTAAACAGATGTACAAAAGAAACAAAATGGGTTTTTTTCGCTTTGTGTGTATGCATGTGTGTGCACGTGTGTGTGTGTAATTACAGAGGGTCAAGAAATTTAGCATGCTTGAAGTACATGAGAACTCAAAGAGGGAAGGAGGGGTGGAAATGATGTCACTATAATATCTTGTATTAGATTGTTATTTTTAACTAAAAATAGGTAATTCACTCATTAGTACTAGAAACCTCTTCCTGCCATAAAACAGCTTTTATGTTTGATGACTAATTCAAATTTAAACTATCTACCAAGGAATTTCTTTCCTACGACTTAAAGACATCATCTGCTTCTCCATGCTTGTAGTGAATCCTACACTAATGATGATGATTGATATAAACTTAATATGAATTTTAGTGTGCCATATGCTTATACCAAGCATGAACAACCTTGTTTCCCAATGCCCCGGGACTGACACTTATTTAGGATTACTAGATTAATACTTACCATAATAGATTTCATTCNCAGATCCTGTCTTCCACACTATACTGATTACAAACAACTGTAAACCCTGATCAACAAAAGTAATCCCTTTTCCAAAGCATTAAAACATTTCCAAATGTTTTAATTAATGAGCATAAAAGACATGCCACTGCCATAATTTCTTTAAATGAATTTAATTATCTGATTAACTGCCTCCACATACCTTTAGTGTGACATATTAACGTGACAAGAGTGCCATGTGAATCTTAGCAAATCAGTCTTGACATTTCCTTATCTTTAAGATTTTTGAACCAGTAAGTTAATGCATGAAGTAAATGAATCAGGAAAAAATATCACAACCATTTTATCCTAAGAATATAGCTTGAGTAAACTGCATGTCTGTAGTTGCCTCTTTTACAATAATTTCACAATAAAACACATTGTTTCACTCTGACTTTAACAAAATCAGTGGACAAAGAAAAACCTCAATTCAATTGCTCTATGTATTTATTAGCTATAATTAATGCAGTAAGAGGGGTCAAAAGCTTTTAGGCTACACAATTTCACAAGACACATTGCAGGGAAAAGGAAAGGCTGATATTTATCAACCATATCTTAGGGTCTTGGTGGACGCATTCCTGGGGGAGGTGGGCCTAGAAAGGAAAAAATAACAAAATTCCATTGAAGTTATCAAGAGTATATAAATATTAAAGGATCTGGATATCAACCCAGATCCTAACATAACCACTAACCTCTAATTCCTGGTGGAGGGGGTCTCATTCCTGGAGGAGGCATGCCTATAGGTGTCCCTCGAGCAGGGGGAAGGCCAATTGGTGGGCCCATGGGTGGTCTCATACCAGGTGGAGGAGCCATAATTCCTGAAAAAAAATGACAAACATAAGTAAACCCTTCATTAAGTCAGCTCAGTAAATAAAGCTCTTATGTTTCAGCACAAAACAGTGGTTACAGAAAAAGTGTGAATGAGAAATGAAGTTCCTTATACTATAATACCAGATTTTGACCCAATTCCAAAGAATCTATAATCTTTCATTTACAACCAGTAATGTCAATCTAGCTTCAATGACTGTGATGTAAAATGGTAGCCTAGCAGAATGATGCACTGTTACAATAGTGGCAAAGATTGTGGGAGTAACCAAACACTACTTGATTGGCTTTAAGGTCCACTCCTTGAGATGGAACCTATNCCAGCCACAGCTCCTTAGATGACTGACCAAGAACCTGAAACTAAATAAGCCACGAACCTAGTGGAAAACAAAATTTACTGTTCTGCTAAAGGAATATAGCAATAATAACATTCTGCTATACTCATAGATCAGTGATTTGCTCAACCATTTTCAGAGAAGCTTCCTCCTCTTTTAGATGGAAACAAATACAGAGACCCATAGACAATGTGCAGAGAGTGAGAGACATTGCAATACTCAGCCCTAAATGGGTTGCCTCCATTAAATCCTTTCTCTCAGGGCTCAGGGAACTCTACTGAAGAAGAAGGAAGAGATTGATTATAAGAGTCAGTGAGGATCGAAAACACCAAAGAAACAAGGGCCTCCAGACACAAGAGGAATGATGAACATGAATTTAAGAGATAGTAGTAGCGTCCAGAACCTGTACAGATCTAAGCCATATGAGTGTCCCAGCATTGAGAACAGAAATAGACACAAGTCCCCATATGTACCCCAGAAGCTATTCCCAATTGATAACTCCTTGCAAAGGAAAATTAAGAATCTCAATGAATATACACCCACACTTAAAGACAGGCCCTACTCAATAATATTTTTGGAGGGTTTTTGTCTCATAAGACTTTGTCTGAACATTACTAATCTTTAACTTTATAGATCTTTTGCTTATATATTTTGGTTTCTGGTTTTGTTCTATGGGTTTTCTGTGTATTCATGAATGTGTCTTTGGTATCTGTATGTTTCTTTTGCTTTTCCTTTATCTCTTTTTTTTCTATTTTTTTTGTCCTAATCTGGTTTTTGTTCAGATTTAATTTATCTTATTTTATTTTATTACTATTTTTAGATGCCTGCTCATATTCTAGTTGAGAGACAGAAAAGTTGTCAATTTGGGTAGGTGAGGGAGTGGGGAGGAGTTGGGGGAGGGGAGACCATAAACAGAATATATTATATAAGAAAATCTATTTTCAATAATATATAAATAAATAATAAAACAAGTAGCATAGTTCCTAAATTCTTAGCAAGGCAAAGAAATGATGCCTTATCACATTCATAGCACTTTGAGATGTTATTTCCTCAAGATGATAGACTCTCATAGAAATTCAAACCATTACTATTTATGTAAAGCCCTTACCTGGAGGTGGGGTTGCTCTGCCTACAGGTGGGGGTGGAGTTCCACGTCCTGGTGGGTATTGGGTTGGGGCTCCAGCAATGCTGGCAGTGGCAGCAACTGCAGCAGCTGCTACAGTGCCTCTTCCCTGTGGAGTCATGACCTGAAAAATTATGTCAAAAATACAAAAAGATAATGGATACTCTCATTTTCTAATTCAGAAAAATAAACAGCAAATCTATCCTATTACAAATATAATTGCTGTATCTTATACTTATCTTACTCTATTTTTATGTTGATGAGGAATAAATCCTCTTTATGTATGCTAACCATATATTCCTCCTGAGCTGCAGTTCTGGGCTCTTGTTTGATTTGTTTTGTGGGTTTAGGTTTGGGGAGGTTGTTTATTTCTTTTGTTTGATAATTTTGAGACACAGACTTTCTATGTAGTCTTGATTATACTGAAACTCATAGCCATTTGCCTCCCTCCAGAATTCAGAGATCAAAGGCATACACTACTAGTACATCTACCTTCAGCCTCATGTTTTTAAATATTGGCATATAAACATTTTATAAGCTTTTGATATTTCTCAACCTGGCATATACAGTTGAATATTTCATTATTCATCAAGTCAAAGTGTTTTAGGTAGCAAGTATTAGTCTCCCCCTTATATATACTTGAGTATCAGGTCTTTCTACAACATAATACAACTTAAATAGTAGATATAAGACTTATGTTACCACATTTCCTTAGTTTTAGGCTCTAGTCATATTTTGTCAGTAATAGAAAACCTTCTTCTGGTCCTACCTGCTGGGATGGACCTCCAACTCCTCGGACAGGGCCTGCTAATCCAGCAGGAGCTTGAGGAATAGGTACACCAGCTGGTACTCCTCTGCCAGCTGCCCTCCCAACCCCAGGGCCACCTGCAGCACCAGCAAGTGGCACACGAGCGATACCAGTCTGAAACAAAAAAAAATTATATCTTAAACATCTCTATATTGTTCAAACGTGAGTGATTTTGTTAAAAGGAAAATTCTATCAATCATGTTACAATCCATCTAGCTCCTATTAGCTCTATACACAAATTAATAAATGTGATAGTATAAGACAACAAATACTCTACAGTGCCCTTGGCACAGCTATATCTGAATAGAATGGCAGAAGCCATAAAGCCAGCATAGCTGCTTGACAAACATCCAGCAAACCTGAGCCACATGATGGCTGCCATGTCACCTTTGGTTTTTTTCTCCACCTGTTACATACTTGAGGGACTTTTAATATTTGTACAATTTGGGGATATTGGATTGATGGAAAATTTCTTATGAATCATTTATGCCTTTTCCCAGGAATGCTGCTTCTAAGCATCCCCAGGCCAGTACTGAACATACTATTATTCTCCTGCTTTTAGGGAGATATCCTTATCTACCTGAAGGTCTTCCTTCGCCTTAGATGTTGTGACACATATAAAGAAGCCAGAGGTCTCTTCATGAGGCTATGAGACATTTTTGAAACATCTGTCCCTGTACTTATGCAGGAACAAGATACTCAAAACAAAGTAAACAAAAAAGTAAATAAGAAAAAAAGCATCAACAAGATTCCATAGGCTAGAGGAATTGGCCACAGTTCAGATTACAAGCCTCTTCCCACTATACACTCAGTCAATTACATGGCATAAACCTCTGCCCTACACAGAGACATATTGATGAGCAAAGTATGGAGTGTAAAGATGATAAAAGTATGAGGTGTCAGAGCCTCCCTTGATTAGAAAAGTTAGCATATACAGAGCCACTATGATCTCATATGACCAAAGAACAACAGAATTACAGGATTAGACATATAAATTCTATATAAACATATAAAATATAAACATTATATTATGCCAGAATTTCAATAATAACTGCAGCTACTTTAGCCTGAGGACTTTTCTTGGGCACTCTGCACATAAAGAGTTAATAATACAGGCCTGGAGAGATTGCTCAGGTTAGGAGCACTGGCTGCTCTCCAGAGGTCTTGAGTTTAATTCCCAGCAACCACATGGTGGCTCACAACTATCTATAATGAGATCTGATACCCTCTTCTGGCTTGTAGGCATGTGCAAGCAGAACACTATATACATAATAAATAAATAAATCTTAAAAAAAAGAGTTAATAATACACTGCTTGGGTCATGGCAAAATGCCCAGGGTAGCTTGAAGATTTTGTTTTGGTCTAGTGTCCTTTGAAGCAACCAAAACTACCAGCCTGAGAACAGGCTGTCATATGCCTCCAGATTCTTAAAAATTGGGTTATTGAGTTAATAAGTAAAAATGATAAATGTTTATTAATGATGTCAAAACTTGAGGGAAAATGATTAGAAATGATAACTCTGTTCTGGCATAGTTTATTAATGATGAGCAAAAAGAAGTGAAACACATGTCCAAACTCAAAAATAATATGATCTATGTTTTGGAACATCATGAATGTATCCTTGCTTACTAAATTCTATATAAATAAAGAAGCACTCTGGCTGCTACTCAGTCAGGCTACGAGATTCTCTGGACCACCATGGCCTAGCTCACTTCCTTCCCTCACCAATTCATTATATCCTCTTCTGGGATCTTTCCAATGCCAAGGATGGCTCCTGACAGTGCTCTTCAGATTTGGATTATATATTTTGAAATTGTGAACTTATATCTTTAAATAAACATAAAGAAGTCAACTCCTTTACCACTTCCTTCCCAACAAAAATTCACTTATACCTTCTGCTTTGTAGTTCTCATATCCACTTTACCTTGTAATAGAAGTAGCATATTGCTGCCAGAATATTACATTGCTTTGGGCAAAAGTACACAAGTCCAAGCTCAAACTTTACTACTTTTCTGTGTAGATGTGTGAACATGTTGTCACATGTTGTCACAAGGATTTCCAGTTTGCCCAGTGATTGTTCTTTAGAGTTGGACCACTATGTGTGTTCACTAATCATTGACTGTAGCCCCCCAAAAGCCCTTAGTAACAGCAGGGTAAACTATGTTGTTATTTTTTTTAAAAAATTCAACTCCTTACCATAACTTAGGAAGTACCCAGCACATATATGAAATCATAAATCCTTCATTATTAAAAATANAGTTGAATCAATTACTGATATTAAGTACTATGCACATTTTATTTGATTACCTAAATTAGTGTCCCTCTATTGTATATTGATGACATTCAAGTAACAAAGTATCATCAACATTAATGATCTACCCTTCATGTATAAATCAAAAACATGAAAATCGTGTCCTACATCTTCCTTACATCTTTAGGAGGGGGACCCTCCACAGTCATGGATACCAAATTCTCTCCACGTAGCAAGACCAGACCCAAAACCCGTTTTTCTTCACGCTCTGGCTGTTTTGCATTCTTTGGCCTACAAATCACAAGTAAATAAACATCAGTAAAATAAATTTTTGTGGTCCTTACTTATAAAATGGTATGAATTAAGACAAAAACTTGCTCTAAGTTTCTCATGGGAACAGTTATTCATTCCCTAATTAGTCTGTGGACTTATTCATCATGGATAAGTAGTAAA
>LZPO01098173.1:20954-32346 GCA_001675575.1 Neotoma lepida
GCGGCCTGTGGGTGGGAGAGGGGCTCAGTCAGTCTGGGGCCTGATGGATGCTCCACCCTCCAAGGCACCCTGGGAAGAGACATGGAGCCAGGCCCCCCACAGGACCTGCTGAGAATGGCATGAAGGCCTCATGTTTCACAAAGCGGCCCTGGGCATCCAGGAAGTGTTCAGGATGGAATTGGAGGGGCTTCTCCCAGANAGTCTCATCCTTCAGCACNGAGGACAGGTTGGTGATGAAGGTCGTTCCCTGGCAGGAGACACATGGTGTGAACATGGACCGGGATGGGGTCACCTGATCACATGCACAGTCTCTCCCTTACACACTCGATCCTTTCATGTACCCTTGGAGGGCCCTGTTTACAGGTCTCTAGGGTACCAAACCAGATCTGTACCTGTGTGCAGTGCTTCCTAAAATCTCCTGTGGTCATTTTCATCAGTCATTTAACTTTCCTGAGGGCTCTTGGTGGCTGCAGTGTACCTGCACCAGGCTGGTCCCTCAGCATGTTGGACATCCACGCTGTGCTGATGTTGTTCTTTCTCGCCCTTGTGTGCTAGTGTCGTGATGTAATAGTAGGAGGGCCCAAGCCTACCTTGGGTATGAGGAAGCCCTGTATTTCAATGTCACGAGATGTGATGTGCAGCAAATTCAATGGGTTGATGTCCCCAAAGCGCTGCACCTCATGAATGACAGCATTGGTGAAGGGCATGTGGGCCTGGTCTGCCATCTCTGGGCTTCTCGCCTGTCCTACGACTTCATCAATCTCCTGCTGGACGCGGCCTGCACGGACAGCATCCCCTCAGTGAAGCATTCCCAAGGGACTTCCCTTTGCTCATCTCTTACAGCCATGTTAAGGGCTGAGTACATGTTAGCAAGATGTCCATGAGTGTTGCTGGCGTCTGTGTTATGTCTGTGCTGGGAGCCACAAGTGTGTCGAGTCTGCTCATGGACTGTGCCTCTCTTTCTTCCCTCCCAGCCCCAGCCAGTCTCACACTGCACATCTGGGTACAGGATCATGAGCAGCAGGGCCCAGGACAGTGTGGTTGAGGTGGTCACCGTCCCTGCAGTGAACAGGTCAGCTATCAGCATGCGCAGGTTCCCATCATTGAAACTGCTCTCAGGATTCNCCTTGGCCTGGGCCAGACAGGGAAAGTGGGTCAGTGGGGAGAGGAAGTCCCTCATGGCCTCCCATTGTCCCCAGGCAGCCCCGGGGATGAGTCTCTTCTGATACACAGGATGCCAGCCCACAGCCCTGGACCCATCTAACAGCTGCCCCTCACCTTCTCCACCTCTGCCAGGAAGGCATCAGTCAGGTCTCGGGGTGGCTGTTCAGGATCCCAGGTCCTCCTGTGCTCAGTCACCAGGTTATCCACCATGGCCATGAACTTCCTATTACCTTCTAAGGCCTTGTGAGCCAGTCCTGGGATGCGCAGGAGCATCGGGAACGTGTTAAGAACCTGTGACAGCAACAGAGGAAGTGTCAGTGCTTCCTCTTTTAAAAATTAATTATCCATCATTCATTATCCTGCATGAATCTCCTGTGCCATGGTGTGTGTGAGCATGTCATAGGCCAATGTGTTGGGTGCATCGTCTCTACCCTACGTGGTTCCCAGGATCAAATTTAGGTCTCCATACTTGCATGACAAGCCTGTTACCACTAACCACTTGGCTGCCCTCTTGGTGTTGGTTATGCTCAGTGTCCACCTGGACCGGTCTCAGATCCCAGCCTCCTTCACAATGGACCCAGAGTCTGTTTGTCCCCACCCATCATCTGCCTCCTCCTCAGTTCTTGCCTTTGGACTCTTGCAACCCGGGGTGGACAGAAGGAACATTCTACTCTAGAAACCACAGGCTTGTGTGGCTCTTATGTAGACATAAGGTACAGGTTCCCTATCTTTCTAGAAACCTTGACTCTGATCCACTTCTCCTCTCCTGTTATCTGATGTTAGTCAAGCTCCAGGCCTTTCCTCCTGCAGTTGACTCCCAGAAGGCCTCCCCCATGGCCTTTGCACACAGTTTCCTCTGTGACTGTGGACAGCATAGAAGTGGCTCTGCAGGCTGGCCTGAGCCTCCTACCTCAGGAATGAAGCCAGAGACGTCTGTCAAAGCTTGTTCCAGTAGTTTCAGCATCTTGATGAGGTAAGGGTCTTCATACTCGAAGCGATGGGCAAAAATGAGAGATGAGATCACATTGCATACAGCTTTGTTCAGCATGGTGTTGGGATTGAAGGGCCACAAGCCAGCCACAAGCCACAAGTGAAGTGAAGATGCAACAAGTCAATGTACTGCTCACGTCTCCCTGTGCCCACCTGCATCCCTCACCCATCACCCACCAGCCTGGTCGGCAAAGGCATCACAGAGGTGGCCAGCCTCTTCTGTCACCACTGCTTCAGGGATTTCTTGCCCAGGCCGAAGTTGCGCAGGGTGGACAGAGAGAATTGCCGCTGTTCTCGCCACTCAGGCCCGTAAGGTGCAAGGATCACACCTGCAGACACATCCGTGTGTAACCAATGATACCTGGCTCTGCTGTCCTCTGTTCCTGTCATTCCTCTCCTCCTGTGAGATTCTACCCATGAACATTTCAAAACTGCTACCACAATCCAGCTCATGCCTGCTGGGTAGTTTCTTCCCTGGATTTCAGTGGTGTTTTGTTGAGTTGCNTGACCACATTACCACCCCCACTCATGTCCCATGCTTCGTCTACTCACTGCCATATCTCCAGTGCCAGTTCTGCCCACACACAGCTCTTTACCTTGGGATTTGGACCTCAAACCCAGGTGTGCAAAGACGGGCATTGGAGGGCGGTCAGCGGTGTCCTCTCCACAGTTCACCAGCACTTCCTGCACTGCCTTCAGTCCATTGACCACGAACATTGGCTTCCTGGCCATCTGCAGGCTGAACACGTCACCATAGCATTGTTGAAGCTGAAGGAGAGGGACAGAACACTTAGGAAGTGGAGGTCCCCCACAGATCCTAGAACCATGCTCATTGCATAAACATTGGTGTAGTCTCTCTCTCTCTCTGTCTCTGTCTCTCTCTCTCTGTCTCTGTCTCTCTCTCTGTCTCTCTCCCCCATCTCTGTCTCTGTCTCTCTGTCTCTGTCTCTCTCTCTGTCTCTCCCCCCCCGTCTCTGTCTCTGTGTATGTGTATGTATGTTGCTTTTTATCGAACATTGGTCCTGACAAATGCTGGGCAAATGCCCTACCACTGATCTACATCCCCAACATGAGCTCTGGTGTCTTGTGGCTGAGGCATCTCATCCAAGTTCATCAAAGGACCCATAATAGATTTGGTCACCCAGCTGTGAACTTGCTAGAGCCAGGAAAATGTCCACAGGCCCCTTATCATCCCACCATTATATGAGGAAATGCAGGTTCCTTGAGACCCAAACCACATGGCAGCAAGAGATTCAATCAGACACAACCCCTCTCCCCATTGACACCCTACCCTAGATACTGGTGTCATCCACCCCTTAAGATCCCATCCACTGATGAGATCAGAAGGACTTAGGGCTTTTGGGACTTAGTTCTGCCCTGTTCATTTGAATCCCAAACCTGCTGCTATATCTGCCCCACCTCCTGTCCTTTGCCCTCCTATAACCTTGCCCTCCAAAAGTCCACAGTGTCCTTGAGCCCTGAAGCCTCCTTCCTCTCCCCCTTGAAGTCTCTCACCCTTTCCTCCTAAAGGACCAGCTTTCTGTCCAGTCTGTGGCTGCAACAACACCACATACTGCTAAGATGCCCTCTGCTGCCCTCTATACCATCTCCCTCACCTTGTGCAAGCTATNTGGCATGTTCTGGAAGTCCACCTGCAGCAGGTTGCCCAGCACTGGCACTGGCACAGGGCCTGGCGGGTAGCGGGCAGTCCAGCGCTGTCGCCGGTACATCAAGTCCACCAGAAGCAGGAAGATGGCTGTGAATATGGCCACAGACCACAGTCCATCCCCAGCCAGCAGCCCCATGGTGGCCTCACTGAGTTTCTAACTTCTTTTGGAAAACCTTAGGACCTTTACTCAAGCCACCTGGAATCAGTAAGAACTCTCTGAATGTAGCCTGGGCACCCTGTCCCTTTTATAGAAGCCAAGGCTGCCCTTTGTCCTCTGCTGTGAGCCAACTTACTGTGTTTACCATTCAGCCTGAGTGTGAAGGACAGGGAGCAAGCAGGCCAGGCAGGTCAGCTTTTCCTTTCCAAGGTTCTTTCCTTCCCAGATNCTGTCCAGAGGAGCTGTGTCTTCAGATGGAAAGAGGTCTCCATGAACTGTGTGTAGTGGTCATGCCAGGCTGGGCACTGTGAGCACGGCAGGCAGCTGTGCAGTGGAGGCCTGTTCTGAAATAGTCAGACAGCTGACATGCCATGCAGGCAAAGTTTTGAGGGATTTGTGAACATTGCCATAGACTGGGTGTCTTAGTTAGGGTTTCTATTGCAATGAAAAAACACCATGACCAAAAAGCAAGTTGGGGAGGAAAGGGTTTATTTGGCTTACACTTCAGCATTGCTGTTCATCACTGAAGGAAGTCAGGACAGGAACTCAAGCAGGACAGGAACCCAGAGTCAAGATCTGATTCAGAGGCCATGGAGGGGAACTGCTTACTGGCTTGCTTTCCATGGCTTGCTCCGCCAGCCTTCTTATAAAACCCAGGACTAGCAGCCCAGGATGACCCCACCCACCATGGACTGGACTCTCTCCATTGATAACTAATAGAAAAAAATGCTGAATCTCATTGATGCATTTCCTCAATAGAGGCTCCTTCCTCTGATGACTCTAGCTTGTGTCAAGTTGACACACAAAACCACCCAGTACACAGTTACTTTGTTGCAGGACACCAGCTGGTTGTGACAGGAAGTGCTACTTGTTGGTTTTGTGGTGAGTGAGGGGCAGTAGGAGGAAGGTGGCTGCGGCTGTGGAGTCCTGTGGACAGGTTTGAAGTTGCTGAATTGGTCAGGAAGGGCAGACTCAGAAAAGGGCAGTTGTTACCTTGGATCTGAAGAAGCTGAGAAAATGTCAACAACTGTCAGATAATCCCCNGAACCCATCGGGTGGGTCAGGTTCTCATCACATGCTGGTCTCTTTCCTTTATTCACCCTTTGTTTCTTGTCAGGTCAATCTCTCCCTCAACATCTTCTTCCATATGGAGATATGGAGGCAGTGTCCTCCTCATGCCAGAGGCCTGTGGTTCGGATGGGCGGCCATGAGGAAAATGGAAAGATGACTCTTTGAGCCTTCAAGCACATGCACTTGTGTCCTGGTCACTGCTGGACACACTGCATATGCCAACTCATCACCCACTAGGTTCAGCGAAGGTGCAGTCCCTGTCCTTGCTGGGGATCCAGACCTCTGAAGATGAAAGGCTCAGAAGTCCCAGTGGAATCCAGGCAGGTGCTCTCTGCTGCCCTCTCCAGTGTGGCAGAAGGAGGCAGGAGCTGAGTTAGAGGACATGGAGTCCACACCATGCAGCACCTCAGCAAGGACTAGACACTGGGTCTCCTCCTCTTGGCTGCCCCTGTCACTCCTTTCTCTGCCCACGACTATGCTCCGGGGCCGGTGGAGGACTCCATGCTTGTCCCTGGCCTGAAGCCCCCAAATCTGTTCTCTGTTCCTCTCCATGACTTTGGCCCTGCCCAACTCAGTTATATGGCACTCTAGGTTGGGGAAGAGACAAGGGTCTTTCTCTAGCTCCAATGTGGCATGAAAGGAGCCCTGAATGGGAGGCAGGACATCAGCATGGGTCATGGTCAGGAGTGGGCGACAGAGACATCTGTGCTCAGGTCACTGATAGGCTCAGCCTAGTGGCTTCCTCCTGGTTTGCCCCAGGACCTTCCAAAGGTAACTTCTGAGACCGGATGGTTAAACCTGGATGTTAGTTGTCACACATCTGCCTCTCTTCATGTCTCCACCTCTCTTCTGTGTGTCATGTATGACATCATGAAGGAGAAGCAATGGTGCTGACTGGGTGCTGGCCCCCAGTGTGGGATGGGCCAACTCAGGGCTGATATTCCTGCTTCAGGCTAAGTGAGCCCCTGTGATCTAAGTGCACTGAGCAGGTAAGGGATGTGACACACTGTGTGTTGTAAAGTCCCTGGTCTGTCACCAGCTCTTGGGAGATGACCTGGATGCTCTGGTAAACATCTGCCTGCTACCACTGTTTGCCCCCTTTCATCCTCAGTCCATACNTCCTTAGCCATGTGAACAATTGTATCCTGTCTGCATCAGTGTCACTNCTACGGGGACTGGNGTCTTGGTATTCATGTCTGCTGCACAGCTATGCCATGTCTACTAGAGCAAGGTTAAACTCAGTCCCTGGTCATCAGGGCTCAGGGGTTCTCCCAGTTCACAATTCTCTGTACACATGTCAACAGATAGTTAATCATTGTCCTTTGAACTCCCATGGAAGAGCACAAATGGAACCTGGGCATGTCTCTCCTGGACTCTGTCGTGTGTCATTTCCCTTTGCTGGCTTCAACTGCCTGGGTTTATTGAAGTGAAGACCACAGTTAGTCCAAGAGGCATTTCCAGGTCCCTGCTTTCTTTCTTTCTCTAGGCATGGCAGGAAGTCAAAGCCAGTGGTCTTGGGAAGAGTGATGTGACTCACTGTGGTGACTGTGACTCTGAGAGTGCTGTCACGGGAACACTTAATTTGGGCAAAGGAAGGCCAAGAGATTGTTTATGGTTGATGAAGCTCATGGTTTGAGGCCACAGTGGGAATGTTGTCAATTATGTTACTATGGAACCACAAACCACAGAACTGATAGTTGAGATGGTTCACACTTGGTATGTAGAGAAAGACAATCCAGTGTGGTGGCATAGGCCTTTAATCCCAGCACTTGGGAGGCAGAGAGAGGTGGATCTATNAGTTCAAAGCCATCCTGGTTTGCAAAGCAAGTTCCAGGAAGCTAGGACTGTTACAAAAGAAACTATAAAAAACCAAAAAACCCAGACAAACAAACAAAAGAAAAGAAAAGAAGAAGGAAGAAAAGAAAACAGATAGAAATGCAGAATTTGAATATTTTTATTGAAATGACAAGGTAAGCAAGAGAAAAAAGTCGAAAGACAAAATTGAATGGAAAGGGAATCAAAGGAACACAGAAGAATATCAGTTAGGTCCCAGAGGAAACTGACTTGAAAGAGCCAAGAGTCAGGTCTAGGAATGGAGGGTCATGATCCCAACAATCAAGGCAACCGAGGCAGCTGTGCATTGGTGATCTTTGCTTTAAAACTGCTCATGACAGTTGAGGAGAGCATTTTGAGACCTTGGGTACACCTATGGTGAAGCACTGAGAGCCCCCAAAACAAAGCATTCCAAGGGCTTAGGTATTTTGACTTCCTGTTGTGATGAAGGGATGGATACAGGGATGTGCTGAACATCACAAGACTGACAGAAATGTAGGGATGTTTGCTAGACCAAGGCTGGTGGACATGCAGGGATGTGTGCTAGATACAAAAGGCTGACAGGAATGTAGGGATGTGTGCTGGGCCACAAAAGACTGAAGGATATGTAGGAGAACCAGTGAGAGCTGCTTCTGCAGAGGATTCTGTTGAACCATTACACAATGGTAATGCTGCCCATTACACAAGTAAAGAAAATGTTTATGGACAGTGCTGTAAAGGATACAAGAGAAATATAGTTTGGGAAGACTGAGACCATAGAGGTTGTAGAAGACTGAGTGGAGGGCAGGGAAGTCAGAGCAGGAACCGGGTCGGGGGGGCAGGAACTGATGCAGGGACCATGGAGGAGTGCTGCTTACTGGCTGGTCAGCCTTCTTTTTTATATCTCCAGGACAACCTGCCCACGGCGTCATCACCCACAGTGAGCTGGCCNTCCGACACAGAGGTCAGTCAAGGTTGTGCACTATAGGCTGCTCACAGGCAGTCTGNTGGGGGCATTTTCTCAATGGAAGCTTTCTCTTCCCATGAGACTCTCTTGTGTCAAGCTGTCAGAACCAGCACAGAGACAGTGAGTAGAGGGGGATTTATGACAGTTCACACTGATGTTAAAAACAAGGGACTTTGTGGGGTGCAGAGGATGGGAGTCTCTGGGAGGAGATGGGCAGGAAAAAANTGACCAAAATACATTGTCTAAAAAATTTTACATAATAGAAAACAAAAACACCTCCCCCACACAAAGAACCCGATTCCTTCTAAAAAGGGAACGGAGAAAATAAATAGAGGAGAAGAACCGAGCCAACGCCATTCAGCACCTCAGCAAGGACTAGACACTGGGTCTCCTCCTTCCGATGCCCTGCTGCCTCATCCTTGCTCAAGTCTATGTCACCAGGGCCTGTGGGGAACTCTACTCTTGTTGCTGGCCTGAAGCCNGCAAGTCTGTTCACTGTTCCTGTCCATGGCTCTTGGCCTTGCCCAACTCAGGATGGTATGGCACCCTAGGTTGGGGCATGGACAAGGGTCTTCCTCTAGCTTGAACTTGGCCTGAATGGAGCCAAAATGGGAGTCAGGACACCCGCTTGGGTCATAATCAAGAGTGGGGGAGAACAACACCTGTGTTCTGGTAAATGATAGGTTCAAGCTGGTGGCTTCCTCCTGGTTTGCCCCAGGACCCTCCCAGGGTAACTTCTGAAGCCTGATGGTTAAACATGGAAGTTAGTTGTCCCACATTCTTCCTCTCCTTATGTCTCCACTTCTCTTCTCTGTGTCATGTATGATATCATCGAAGAGTAGCAATGGTGTTGACTGGGTACAGGTGTGCAGTGTGGCATGGGCCGACTCAGGCCTGATTTTCCTGCTTCAGGCTAAGTGAGCCCCTGTGATCTAAGTGCACTGAGCAGGTGAGGGATGTCACACACTGTGTGTTGTAAAGTTCCTGGTCTGTCACCAGCTCTTGGGAGATGACCTGGATGCTCTGGTAAACATCTGCCTGCTACCACTGCTTGCCCCCCTTCATCCTCAGGCCTTCCATATCAGCCATGTGAACAATTGTATCCTGTCTGCATCAGTGTCACTTCCAGGGAAATAGGGTCTTAGTATTCATGTCAGCTGCACAGGTGTGTCATGTCTACTAGAGCAAGCTGGAACTCAGCTCCTGGTCATCAGGGTTCGGGGGTGCTCCTAGTTCACAATTCTCTGTATACATTTCAATAGATAATTAATCACTGGAGAGGAAAAAAGAAAGAACCTGGGCATGTCTCTCCAGGACTCTGTCTTGTGTGCCCTTTCCCTTTGCTGGCTTCAACTGCCTGGGATCATTGAAGTGAAGTCCAAGAGGCATTCCTAGGTCCCTGCTTTCTTTCTTTCCCCAGGCATGGTGGGAAGTGCAAAGCCAAATCAGTTTGGGAAGAGCAATGTGACTCCTTGTGGTAACTGTGACTCTGAGAGTGCTGTCTCGGGAACACTTGATTGGGCAAAGGAAGGCCAAGAGATTCTTTATGGTTGGTGAAGCTGATGGTTTGAGGCCACAGTGGGAGTGTTGCCATTTATGTTACCTATGAAACCACAAACCATAGAACTAACACTTGAGATGATTTACACTTGGTCTGTGGAGAAATGCAGCCCAGAGTGGTGGCACAGGCCTTTAATCCCAGCACTTGGGAGGCAGATGCAGGTGGACCTTTGAGTTCAAGGCCAACCTNAAAAAAGAAAAAAAGAAAAGGCAATAGGAAGGAAGAAAAGAAAACAGATAGAAATGCAGAATTAAATATTTTTATTGAAATGACAAGGTAAACATGAGACAACAGTCAAAAGACAAAACTGAATGGAAAATGAATCAGAGGACAACAGAAGAATATCAGTTAGGTCCCAGAGGGAAATTGAGTTGAAAGAGCNAAGAGTCAGGTCTAAGAATGGAGGCCACGATCCCAACATCAACAGCAACTGAGGAAGCTGTGCATAGGTGATCTGAGCTTTAAAACTGCTCATGACAGTTGAGGATAACATTTTGAGACATTGGGTACACCTATGGTGAAGCACTGAGAGACCCCCAAACAAAGCATTCCAGGGGTTTTGATATTGTGACTTCCTGTTGTGTTGAAGAGATAGATTCTGGGATGTGCTGAACATCACAAGGCTGACAGGAATGTAGGGATGTGTGCTGATCACACTAGGCTGAAGGACATGTAGGAGAACCAGTGAGAGCTGCTTCTGCTGAGGATTCTGTAGAACCTGCTGCCCATTTCACAGTAAAGAAAATGTTTGTGGACAGTGCTGTAAAAGATACAAGAGAAATATAGTTTGGCCAAATTGAGACCATAGAGGTTGTAGAAGACCAAGAGGAGGGTAGGGAAGNCTGGGCAGGAACCAGGAGGCAGGAACTGATGCAGGGACCATGGAGGAGGGCAGCTTACTGTCTGGTCAGCCTTCTTTTTTATATCCCTCAGGACCACTTGCCCAGTGGTGTCATCACCCATAGTGACCTGGGCCCTCTGATATAGTGGTCAATCAAGGAATTGTACTATAGGGTGCTCACAGTCTGCTGGGGGGCATTTTCTCAATGGNAGCTTTCTCTTCCCATAGGACTCTAGCTTGTGTCAAGCTCACAGAACCAGCACAGAGACAGTGAGTAGTGGTNGATTTATGACATTTCACACTGAAGTTAAAAACAAGGGACTTTGTGGGGTTCAGAGGATGGGAGTCTCTGGGAGGAGACAGGCAGGAAAATATTGGCCAAAATAAATTGTGTAAAAAATTTTAAATATTGGAAACCAAAAACAAAACCCCCAAAGAACCCGATACCTTCTAAAAAGAGAAAGGAAAAAAAAAGAGCCCGAGAGCTACTATTGACTCAAGGATGTTGCTCAANGGTAAAGCTTTGTTTATATAGCATGTGTGAGCCCAGGGGTCCAAAGATATCATCTCTATTTATTAGNTTATCAGCTCTACTGGCCCAGGCACAGGNTGGTTTCTCCCACCACTCAGGGACAATCCCGGTGCCATGGTGGAGCCAGGCAGGAGCAGGGCATAGGCATCCTCCAACATTGCAGGTTCCTCCTTTGTGCCCTGCTATGTTGGCTGTCCTTACTGGGCTACTAAGAGTTGGCTCAGCCCAAAGGTCTGTGACTTTCACTCACCACAGGCATTCCAGGAAGGACTGCGGACCCCAGAAGCTAGAAATGCTGGGTTATCTGGAGTGTGAGGTAGGCAGGGCCTGCAGGGGCTGGGCCCTCCTTGTTCTCTTCATGGCAATTACAGATGGTAGAGCACTTCTGGAAAGCAGTGTAGTGGATCTGAAACACAGAGAAAAGAAGAAAAACACTCCAAGGACACAAACAATCTAAGTAACTGAAACTAAAGAAAAATGCCATGTGCTCCTTGAATTCTGCTTCTGAGACCACATCCCAGAGAACTGGCAGGAGGCAGCTGTGGAGTTGGCTCTGGGGTGTAAGTGCTTGCTGTGGAGGCAGAAAGAGATGAGTTCAGATCTTACCTAGTACCTATGCAGATGTGGG
>LZPO01098175.1:0-15186 GCA_001675575.1 Neotoma lepida
AATTACAAAATTGCCTCAAAAAGCTGTCTTCTTTTTGTAAGTAAGACCTCCTAATTCAGCAGTATTTTATCATTTGGAAGGTGGTTAGGGACTATTGTCTCACTGACCATCTCCTATTTTTAATATTATATATGCATTACCTAAGTACATGGTCTCATGGGTCACACCAATCCATCATACTTTTTAATCAAACATAACCTAAAATTTTGTAAATGTGATATTCATGATGGGTTTTCCATCCCCTAATATACACCAGATGTCACCACTATGTCACTAATGCTTTAAATATCAATGGCAACATATCCCTGGAGTCAAGCAAACACCATATTTAATGCAGCACAAAAAGCTGTGCCTGACAAAATTGTGTGCATTCTTTACATATTACTATTTGGGTTTTCAGCAAGTTTGTCCATAAAAGAATAATTTTATATATTTGATTGTAAAAGTATAGCTTCAGATGATATTGCTTCACAAGGTAAGGTTAGAAAAAAGATAAATTTATGGAGGTTTGAAAAAAATGTCCCTTATATCATAGCAGTGAAAAGAAATAAAGAATCTATCAACTTGGAAGTAGTGGGGACATGGGAAGGGTTCAAAGGGGGATAACTGGAGAGGGAAAAAGAGGAGGAATTGATGAAATTCTATTTCAATTAAAAACATGTTAAAGGATGAGACACAAAAAGTATGACATTATTTCAATTATATGGTTGGCCAATTACAGGCATTTTGCTAAGGGGTGGCCAAGGAAAAGTACTTCTTAGAAGATAAATATATTTCAGTTTTAAGTTTTATAGCTACAGGTTGTAATTGGAAAAAGTCACTTTTCACCTGGAATCAAGTTTTTATTTACCAATAAATAAAACATACTTTTTCAAACTGGCAAGCAAAGCTCAAGGAAAATATCAAGCAAATGTCTTTCCCAACACTCAAAGAAAATATGGACTGGACCCAGACACTTGGCTTCCTGCTGCATGGAGGGCTCAAGACTTGCTACAGTGATTTCTTCTAGTCTGAACCCACTGGAAACCTCAGCAGTCTGTAAGAAAATAAAAACAAAGGNTTGGCATGCAACCCACCCACATGGCCTACTGTCTGGATANTGTCAATGTTAATGTTCTACTCTTCTTGGTCAAATCTGAGTTTTCACACATGTCCCTGTTTTCTATTTTGATCTTAAGGCTTTGGATGATCTTGGGTCCTCTAGGGNTGGGATGTGAAATCCACAGATGTCTAAAAGACTGAACAGCTGGCCTTATGTGCAAGTGACTTGTTGGCTGTGATGTGTTGGTAATGGTTCTATGTAAGTATCTGAATACAAATGGTTAGTGCTAAGATTTACCTTTTTTTAGTGGATCTTTTTAAAATGCAAAGCAAGCTTGTTAAATGTAGTGATATATTGTATCCCCCCCAAAATATTGTGTACCCTAGTAAAACTTATCTGGGGTCAGAGAACAGAACAGCCACTAGATTAAACATAGAGGTTAGGCAGTGGTAGCACATGCCTTTAATCCTAGCATTCCAGAGGCAGAGATCCATCCAGATCTCTGAGTTCAAGGCCACACTGGAAACAGCCAGNCATGGTGGTACACACCTTTAATTCCAGCACCNGAGATCTCATGTCTTTGCTTGAGAAAGACACATGTCTTTAATCCCAGGATGTGGTGACAGAAAACAGGTATATAAGGCCTGAGGACCAGGAACTAGGGGCCTCTTAAGCTTTCAGGCTTTGAGCAGCAGTTGAGCTGAGATTCATTCAGGTGAGGACTCAGAAGTCTAGTCTGAGGAAACAAGATCAGCTGAGGAGTTGGCAAGGTGAGGTTGGCTGTGGCTTGTTCTGTCTCTGACCTTTCAGAATTTATCCCAATACCTGCCCTGGTATTTTCAATTAATAAGACTGTTTAAGATTCACATTACATCTGGCAACAGAAGTGGGCGATAGGAGGAAGTGATGCAGCTAGGCTGAAAGAGCCAANGNGAGAACAGAACAGAAAGGGATATAGATGTGGAGATATAGGAAGTCACACACTCTCCATTTTGAGAGTGGCAGTGGTGTAAGGTGAGGCTGGTAGCTGTTCCTAATTCNTTTGATCTCTGTCAGACTTTCANCCCTATCTCTGCCTCTGTGTTTTATTTAACAAGACCATTTAGAAAATCCATCTTTCAGTTAAGGAATCTGATATCTTATTAGTTTGAATAGATACATATAATTTTGAGGTAGCACATATGAACTCAATGAAAACACAGAGGGGGTGTGTTTGAGGAGTCGTTTTAATTTTAAGAACCTAAGAGAGAAAGGAGAATGGACACAAGAGTATCATTGATTGAGAAATGGTTATTTGTCATAGATGCAAAATCATCTTAAGAAATTTCCTCTTTGGGGCCAGAGAGATGGCTCAGCAGTTGAAAGCACTGCTGCTCTTGCAGAGGACCTGAGTTCAGTTCCCAGCACCCATTTTGGGCAGCTCACAACTACCTGTAACTCTAGCTTCAAAAGGACCCTATTCCTTCTTTTAACCTCAGGCATGTGACATACATTCATTCTCATTCTCTCTCTCTCTCNCNCTCNCNCTCNCNCTCNCCCNCNCNCTCTCTCTCTCTCATATATGTAAGTATGATAATAAGTATGAGAAGACAAATCTCATCTTCTAATTAGATCAACGAGAAAGGACTGACCTGATAAAGAGTCCTGATTTCATCTTCTCAGAGATGAAGTCTTTATAAAACAAACAAACAAACCCCTTGCCAATAGTGGACAATGAGATGTCTTATCTAATATTTATTAGTTTAATATGAGAGAAAACTCCCTGTCGCCAATGGCTTGACTTCAGCTGAAGAAGTTTTAGCATGGACATTTTCAGAATTGTAGGCATCACAACGGTGCCACCATGTGGCAATTCTCTCTCGCCCCATGGGTAGGGAGGAAGGAGTCTGTAGATACCNCCAAACACAAGCCCCTTCATATTGTATGCATGGAGGGGNCCCATCAGTGCTGTGTCTGTTTACCCAAGGTGTTTTACTAAGGGAGGAGTGCTGGCTGCTGAGCACAAGCATCCCATCTTCTTAGTACTCATCACACCTGTGATGGGGTTAATTCGAGGAAAAAGCAGTCCTCCTTTCTACTTAGATTGCCTTGCTAGGATTCAGCTAGTTCCTTCCACGATTTCCTTCACAGATTTCCAGCTCCACAGAGTTCCTTAGAGCACCACCTACCACATATTTAAAGAGGCCTCTGGAGGTTCAAGAGAACACAAATACAAAACTCAGAAATAAGCTTATAAATTTGTCATCCTTTTCATTAGAGCGTGCCNTGCCAGCTACTTTCAAAAAAGCAAATTCTAGATGCACATAGATTAAAAGAGTAGCCAACCAAGCCTCAGATANAGCATGTGACACTCTGGGAAAGGCCGATTGAGCAAAGTGTTTGCATGTGCCTGTGTATGTGTGTACATGCACATACACATAATTCCTATTTCCAGATGTGCTGCTGTGTTGTTACAATGTGACTTCTTCTGTGGTAGAAATCTACAAATGCTTGTAACTGACAAAATATGTATTCCACANAAGGAGTATGGGATAAGAAGGCAGCATTAAGCAACGAACTTTGACACTGCCCAACCAATGCTCACCACACCAAACGCCATGGTATGCGGTGACCAATTTCTTTTGGATGAGTTTCATGAAAATAACAAAACAGACCAAAGAAATGTCAGTATGTTCAGTTACCCTTAAAACATTCTCCTTACTTGTGTAGTGCCTTCCAGAAGCTTTGTTATTAATGGAAGACATATTCCTAGACAAAACTGATTGTTAGTATTTTTAATATATATAATGTTTCTTTANATATTGTTACAGAAGTTACATTAACTGTTTTTCACCATTAAGAAAATGTGCAAATAATCTATCAATTTTTAAAGTACTTAAAAAGGTATTCTTCCTCAATAAGATGCAATTCACAATCATTACTTCCAGGTATTATATAATCATGCTCATCAATATATTGACCAAATTGTCATCTAGTCAGACTCCTTAATACATTGATAAAGTTATCATCATNAGTATTCTTGATCAAGTTNTCATGTATCCAGACTCATCAATACACTCATATTTTAAAAAATAAGTCATAAGCTAAAACTTGTTACAAATGACACATTAGCACTGGAGAATAGTTACCTCCCCAGAGGACAGACAGAAGACTCCATTGTGTGGATGAGGGAAGACAATGTAAATTCAAGAAGATAAGAATGTCCTAGAAACATACCAACTGACCATCCCTCCTGGGAAGGTGGTCCATCAGCAAAGTACTCAGCCTGTGCTGGTCACAGGATGTCTCTTGAATTAGGACATCAGAGTCACCCAAGGGACTAAACCGGAACCAGTGAACCAGAAATTCCTGAACCCCTATGTTAAGGCCCAGTTGTCCTTCAGCCTCAGGAATAAACATGTAAGAAAACAACTATTAAACTTGAGGAGTTTATTCTTGANAATAAATCATNTATTTGTAAACTGATTACTGCATAGGAGAGCTTGTTTTCCTGGGAGGTTCAANTATTTTCTGAAGTTATGGATCTGCCCTGAGATACATCTCCTCACAGAGATCTCACATAAGGCTGACTCCTCCTGAAGATCACTCACACTTTGCACACATGTGTGAGCACACACAGGCTCACACTTACATTTTTCCTAATTGGGGTTCACTTGCCTTCTCTTTACAGGCTCAATTCACCCTAAGTACAGTTTGTGCTTCTAACTTAGCATGACTTCCTATGAATTCTACTCTTCCTTCTTCTGTGGACACACCTGCCCCTCCTGTGTAGCCCAGAATGCTGNCTTCTCTACTCAGTATCTGGGAAGGAACTCCACAAGTCCACAAAATGCACTGCCCATGTATTAACTTACTCAGGAAACTCCTCACTCTGAGCTGCCCTGTGAGGAAGAACACATGAGCAGAAGGCCATGGTCTTGACACTGACTGAAAAGCCACAAGCCATGGGAGTAAATGAAAACAAATGAGAAGGGAAGAGAAAGAGCAGGAGAGAGAGAGAGAGAGAGAGAGAGAGAGAGAGAGAGAGAGAGAGAGAGAGAGAGAGAGAGAGAGAGAGGAGCATCCAGGGAAGGGTACTTAGTAGTAGGAGGAGAAAGGTTTAAAGGCCAGATCTTGGACCTCCTGCCTCTCTGCCTTGCAGGACATCTTAGAATTGACAACACACACGTGAGGAAGTGGATAAACCCATCCAACATTATTCTATTACCACAAATGAGATTGGAAATGAAATGTAACAGCAGTCTCTCTGTGGAGCCAAGCATTGCAAGCTTGGAATACTAACTAGTTCATTTATTTCAGTGATTACCATATGTAGTTCCGAAGCACCAAGCCCTGGTTTTCCAGAAGCCACTTTCTGAAAGTTAACTCTATCTTCCCATCCACAGTCTCTCTGCCTGAGCAATTTTTGAAATGTTGACTTTTAAATTTCCCCCACTATTAAAAAATATCATTTCCCAAAATGTAGCAGTCATTTTGATCATTTGGGGGCACTCATATTTTGAGCTACCATACAATAGTCCAGCTCGGCTAAACACTCTTCATGAACTTCTGCCATGTATGTCTAGTCTGGTCTTACCACAAAATTATCTAGAGTGGTCTTACCACTTACCACTCTTAACTGAAAAGTCCGATATTTTAAATTAAAAAAAAAAACTTTAAATCTGGAAACAGCAAAGGTTATCATCGTGCCTGCACTCTGCACATTGCAGAAGAGTGTGTGTGTGTGTGTGTGTGTGTGTGTGTGTGTGTGTGTGTGAGAGAGAGAGAGAGAGAGAGAGAGAGAGAGAGAGAATATGAATGAATATGAACACACTATGTCCTTTATTCTACCCTTCTAAAAAGCCGCATCTTCCTTCTGCCTGCCAGCATGGAAACCTCAAACCTCAATTGACTTCATCTGGACGTTAAGAAAACTTGCTACAGGGAAACTTTTGGGGGAGAAGGAAGGGGATGCTGAGCTGTGCTAGCAGTTGTAGATGACAGTGACATTTATTTCCCATAATTCTTGCCCACAGGAAACACATCCTTTAATAAACTACATCAAATCAAGTTAGACATNACCAAAATCTCAAGCTATCAACTTCTCTGNGAAGCTCAAGGTCCTCAGCTCAGGGCCGCTGAGGGAGCTAGCATTGGGCATTCNGGTGGGCAGTGGAGGTCGCGCCTGGCCAAGTCCTGGGTCCCCTGGGTTCCCAAGAGAAGGGGTGCGCAGNGAGAGGAGGGTGAGAACCAGGTTGCAGGAAACCAGACGCGCTTTTAAATTCTGACCTGGGCCNGAGAGTCGGAATCTCAACCCCTTGCCTACCTTCAGGCTCCGGCGAGCACCGCGGCGTCCTCCCTGGGTACCTCTGCAGCTACAGCTGCACTGATCCCTGCCGCGGAGCCCAGGTCCCGCAGAGCGCGCCTGCCCCGCGTAGCTCTCTCCACTAGTTCCCAATTGAGAAGCAATCAGCAATGTGATTAACATCCACTGTGCGGGCACCCGCGCCCCTGAACCGTGTAGCTCCTCTTCTCGCGCTCACCCAGCTCCGTCGCGCCGCAAAGGGTCACCCGGGGAGTCCCCGGCCGCAGCTCCTTCCCTGTGCTCGCCACGACCACGCCGCTCGTGCCGCGCCTCTCACCCGAGCGCCCGGCGATCGGCTCACCCGCAGGCCTGGGGACACCGCGCGGGAAGGATCGATCCGGCGGATTCCCGGGGAAGGTAGAGAAACTTTGATGCTGCCGCTGCACACGCTGCGGGAGAGGAAACCAAACAAGTTGCAGGTGCGGATTCACCGAGGCGTCTTTCCCGGCTCNGAGAAAAATCACCAGGCACCTGAGTCCGGGAGATGGCTCTGTGCTCCACCGGCGACCGCGGGCGCACCTCACGGTCCTTGATATGCGTGTGCAGGGGAATGCGCGGGGACGCCTAAGGTTCACTGCCAGGCGAGAGTGNCCAATGCAACTAAGGCTTCCCAGGATGTTGGGACCCAGCACTGATCAGACCCAGTCCCTACGCAGTGCCCGGCAGCCGCGTCCGAGCTGTCGCCTGACAGAGCGGAGCGGCTTTCTCCCTCCCCGNAAAGTGACAGCTCCAAAGTCGAGTCTCTCCTGCGCAGCGACCCTCTCCTTTAAAGGCCTGAGAGGACGTCAGAGGCTGCCGAGCCCGCCGGGCGAGCGCCAGGTCTCCCCGCCCCACCGGTTGCAGCGATGGCCGAGTCTGCCGCCAGGGCCACGGAGAGCTCCGGGTGGGGGTAGGGGTGGGAGCGCGAATGGCGCACGGGGTCCCAGTCCCACGGGTCCTGCAGGGCGGCACCGCGCGTGGTGCGCTGGTGGAGCAGAGGGGGCTCTGGCTACTCTGCGCGCGCGCCGCTGACTGGGTCGCCCAGGCGCTCAACACCTGGTTCTGGGAAAACACACTTTTCTGCTTTGCTTTTGAGTCATCGCTGATTCATTTGGCGGAGCTCAAACCCACCGAGACATCTTTTCAGCTAAAACATGATTTAGACTGTCCGGTCTTGAAATCTCTATGAAGATAACATGCTAACTTCTCGCAGCCCCCACTACCTACTTCCCAATCCAGGGACAGTAAGTGGAAAATGTCCACGTGTTCAAACGTCCCACACGCATCCAGCGCCCCAGACCCATGACCACCTTACTTTCTGACACTCATCAATACTTAAGAGCCTTTGCAGGGGGGAGTAGTATTCCTTAAAAACAAATAAAAGAAAGGGGGGAAAAACAGCTTGCGTTAAGTGACGTATTCCAAGGTTTCCGTAGCGATGCCCAAGTTGGCTGTNAGAAATGAGAAATGAAAATACCTTTATGTGTGTGTAAAATAGAGTCCGTTGCACACTGATTTTACGTTTTCAAGCACCATGACGTGATATTTTAAAGCTACAGAGTCAGATTAAGCAGCGATTGGGATATATAATTGGGGAGGCAAAAAAAAAATTCCCCATTTCTACTGTGTTTTTTCAGTCCGTTTTAGGAAAAGGCAGGATTGTCAGAGCTCCATTCTTAAGGTCTGCGCCCTTTCCTGCGTCCCTGTGGACTCCTAATATTATGCTGAGAATGCTGAAAAACGCAAGATCTCAACACTAGAGGAACCTGGGGGACGAAAGCCAAGCACTACTGGATTTTCTCCTCAGTGAGCTCCCTTCATTGTAGTCACTTGAAGCCTTTTAAAGCGACATCACGACAAATTCCTCCAGACAGCCGGCTCCTTTTTTATTCCACCTGTACTGCCCAGCATGTCTCCCTCTAGCGGCCATCCCCGGAAAAACAGGCACCATAGGGGCTCTAGCTCCGCCCCAACCCCTACTCCCACCCCATCCACACCCCCACATCCACCCTCCTTTTCTGGTCCTCCAGCCTTCCCTACCCTCTTCCTCTTCCTCCCTCCCTATCTAACCTGCACTGCCGGGGTCCTCTCTACTTCCTCTCCTGTCTTCCCCTGAAGGACCATAGACTTAGAGTTTCCCCCTACTTTGGCCCTGACCATGAGGGTTCTGCTCATACTCAGTAGAAGGGCCTCTTTGCTTTGGCACTGGGAACTTAGGAAACATTGTATTTTTGCTCTTGGTGGTGAACACTCCCGGAAAATTTGGTGAGGAGGGAAATGGCCTTAAGTATTTTCTAGAATCCATATACTAGCATCCGAAAACAGGACAGGTTTGGTTGGTGCGTGCAGGTCATGCCAGCACTGGGGTGGCTGAGGCAAGAAGGATCAGGAGAGAGTCTCAGGTCAGTTTTGGCCACACAGCGGGATCCCAACTTAAACAAGTGGAACAGCACACAAAACAGATCAACCTGGCAGATCGACTTTATTATTTATTTATTTAAACAGTTTGACGTGAGAATAGCTGAATCGAGAAGTCTGGAGCAGTGTTCCTTCTTTGGTTCACTGAAACAGGCATTCCTGGTTGAAGAGAGAGCAGCCAAGGGGAAGGCTGAAGCCTTGGATTCTGCATTCTGGCCTCTGCTCACCTGCCTCCTTCTCCGATGTCAGAAGCTTGCTGGTGGCTAGTATCCCTATTGAGCCAATGCTATGAGGAAAGCTACTGGGTTTATCATTGCCTCAGTTTGGACCAGGACCTGGGTGGACGTGGGGTCTAAAACACTCAGGCAGAACTTGAGCGCCACTAAGGCACCAGTCCATGATGTGCCTTGCTCCTTAGAGCCACCTAAATAGAGACTAGGAGGCGGGGCAATGTTTGCTTTATCCCAATCATTAGGGAGGAGGCGGGGCAGTGTCTGCTTCACCCCAATCAATCATTACGCCATAGGAAAGAAGTTGGTGATGCCAACCTCTAGAGGATGAGGTGCTCCCAGCCTGTAGGTCGCAGTGAGAAGACACTCCCCCAAAGTGGCAGCGCCGAAGCCGCCGCTCGCCACACCCCTCCTAGATGCCTGTGTGCGGAGCTGCTGATCTGCGCCACCAGAGGAAGTGCTCCAAATGGTTCAGTTGCTAGTGGGAGGTTCTAGCTGGAAGGTCGCCCCTCCTGGCTCCACGTAGNCCCCAGATACCTGTCTCTGCACATCTGCTTGGACCCGCCCAGGTCTTTTGCTCCTGCTGTACACGCCCCACACCGTGACTATCTGCGTCACCAGCGCGCAGACGCAGATGGGAATGGGCATCTGAGCGCAAAAGGTCCCGTCTGGAAGCAAATGTCCCTGCCTGGTGTCCGGGTGTGTGTGTATGTGTGGGGGGTGATTTCGGAAACTCGCCTCAGCTCTTCCCCAAGTCTTACAGATGGAACTGAGGGAAGATACTTTGCTCTTGGGGTGCAGGGGACTATAGAAAGCTTGGAAATCTGTCTGCTTCCCCTGTGGCCCTGGAAACACACAAGGGCAGAGCCTACAGGAGGAGCAGCTGGGTACAGAGGGATTTGTGACTCTCATGGCCCCACATTCTTCCTGAGGATTGACTCTGTGTCTGCCAGCCTGTGTGGACCTGGTCCATCTGGCCAGATTCACCTGCAGGGTTTCCCTGGGTGACTTTGACGTCCCTCCGGAGGATGTCCCAAGGCCCATCTAATTTGCATTGCACAAGGGAGTTTGGACATAATACAAGGCTACTCTGGTGAACAATTACAATGGAAACCCCCCTCATCTGACATAAAATGCCTGCTTCTTTCCACATCTTAACAGTTACAAAAAACAATCTTTGTAGCATGGATAACCATGCATTTTATTTCCTCAAGGTAATTAATACATTGAATTTTCTGTCTTAAATTAATAATAATAATTTGAACAATTTAATTAAGTACTTATTTAAGTTAAATAAAATAACCATTTAAATGAAATTATTTAAATTAGGTAATAAAGTGGCTATAAGAAAGTTGCATAATTAAATGATTACATTGACATGATAGTTCATAGTATTGAATTTCCATTTATTAAAACCTGCTCTTTTTAAAAAAAATAAGCACAAGACAAATAATTTCCTTAGGTCTAGAATAAACTTATGCATAACATTAAATGAAAATGCCGCTTTTAAAATGCTCAGGGAGCCTGTGCCTACCAGCAGAAAACCACGGAGTACCTGAAAGCAGACTGAAATGTGCATAGCCTGCTCTTATAACCAATGATGAAAATATGCACTCTACTCCAGCGGCCAGAGGAAAGGCCACTCTCCAGGGAAAATGAAGAATCATACACGTGGTAAAGGAACCTCAGACCCTCTTACCCAGTTACAGAAATAAACTCAAGTTCAAATGAAGATTTCAGAGTAAAAATCTGAAACCACACAAAATTGAAGGAAACAGCATAGGGAGAATTCTTCAGAACACTGAAATGGAAAAGGATACTTTTTTCCCTTTTTTGAAAAGAGCCTAAACCACAGGAAACAAAAGTAAAAATAGACAAGTGGAATTATGTATATCTAAAAACTTGTGCACAGCAAAAGTAATAGCACAGTGAAGGCACAAATTACAGAATGTTCTAAAATGTTTGCATCTGACAAGGAACAGCTACTCAGAACACATGAAATCTCAGAGAACACAATAACCAAAAATTGAACAGATCAATGAAAAATAGAGAATAGACCCAAATAGGCATTTCTCAAAGAATATACAGGTATGTATGTATGTGTGTGAGTGCATGCATGTGGGCCAGTGTATGTGTGTGTGTCCATGAAAAATGTTTAGTACCAACTGGCCAGAGAAACAATGCAATGTTGCAGTGGGGTGTCTCTTGGGAGGAAAGAATGGCTCAGAGAAAAGACAGAAGGTACATAAACACAATGACAAAAGTTCGTCATTTGTGGCAACAAAGAGGAAATGCAGGGAGACCCATGTTGAATGAAATGACCCCGAACAATGACACATAGACTGAATGAGCTCCCTTGTGTATGTCATCTAAGGAGAGGGACTTCATAGAAATTTGGAGTAGAATGTTGATGCTGCCAGTGCTGTGGGGAGGGACAGGAAATGCTGACCACCGGGTGCTGAGCTGAGGTAGTTCAAATGACAGCACATACTCTCAGAGCAGTGAATATCTGTGGCAGGACTGTGTACTTCAAAAAACTGGAAGGAGTTTGGATGTTGCCATCACAGAATTCAGGAAATGATTCAGGAGATCAAAGAGGTTATCTTGGTTTAAGCACTATGTAATAAAGGCACATGATGCCATGGAATATGCTAGAATATTAATATGCACAATGTTTATACTGTTTGGTATCTGGTAAACACAACTTTAAATAATAAATAACACATTTAAATAAATAATAATCAGTAAATGATAAATAGAATTTTAAAATGAAATATATTTTTAGAGGTAAAAATCTATATAGTTTAAATAAAAGTGTTTCAGTGCATAGCAGCATTTCATGAGGAAAACTGAAGCAGATGGAGAATCAATATTCTAAGAAATGGTCTCAGATAAGATGAAAAATGTGACATTTGTAGGAAAAACTGGAGAATAATATTCAGTAATCAAATATTTTTATGGGCATGTCTTTCTAAAAACATGACATGTGACATATGAATTTTCCATCTTTAATTTGGATACAAACCACATAATGAAACCACCCTAATCATTTTAAACACACAGTTTGGAAGCTTTATGCATATTAGCATTGTTGAACAAATATCTCCAGCATTTTCATCCTTCCAAAGCTGACTTCTATACCATTTAAACATATCACCATTTTCAGACGATATGTATCCTTTATTCTTATGTGTAGGTGTGTGTGCTTACATGAGTTTATGTACACCACTGCATGCAGTACCCACGTGGCCAGAAGAGGGCNTGGGATACTCTGGAACTGGAGTTAGAGGTGTGAGTAGTCATGCTGGTGCTGGGGACTGAACTGTAGTTTGCAACAGCATCCAGGGCTTTCAATTAAGCCCTATCACCAGCTCATCAACTCCATTTCCTGTGCCTGAGGAGCGAGCTGCTATGCTGCTTTCTGACTCTGATCTGGTTTTTACTGCTCATGTTAACCAGGAGTGGAATCACACTGTGCTCATCTTCCCTCAGTGGCTTCTCTTGAATGAACAATATTTTCAGGTCTTTTAAATCTTAGTGACGTTTCATTGTCTAAACCAGTGGTTCCAATCCGTGGGTTGTGACTTCATCTGAGGGGTCGCATATCAGATATCCTACATATCAGCTATTTACATTATGATTCATAACAGCAGCAAAACAACAGTTATGAAGTAGCAATGAAATAATTTTCTGGTTGGGGTCACCACAATATGAGGAACTGTATTAAAGGGTCACAGCTTTAGGAAGGTTGAGAATTACTGGTCTAAATAAAGCACACTGCTTATTCATACACTCTTCAAAGAACACCTCACCATCTTCTTACCCCTAGGATGTTTCTAACGAGGCTGCTATGAAAGCAAGTTCCCTTTGACAGGGATACAGAAGTGGGAATTCTGAATAATTTTTTTTCTAAGGGCCTAAACCTGTGAGGCCCTCAAAATTCAGACATTCTAAATTCCAACATGAATAAGGAAATAGCCCCTGAAGACCCACCCTAGGAGGAGGAGCATTTTGTGGTTGCCAAGAAACAGAGAGACACTCTACTTTGAAACATGGTCACTGGTTCCCCAAACCTCAGTAGCTGTACACCAACCATGAGCATAGGGGCAACACTAACTGAACTCAAGGGGTTAATAACAATAACAAAATGAAAGGACATGAAGTAGGAGGAGATGGGGGGCACTGGGGGGGATTTGGAGAGAACTGTAACACTTGGTGTTACAGTTAGGGTCAAATACGTTGTATAGATAAGGAAATCTTCAAAGAAGAAATTTAACAGTAATTCAGACACTGAGGCCCTAATGCCCCATGTGGCTGTGTTTGGACATGAGTTTCCTAAGAGTCAGTCATACAAATGAGAAGGTCAGGGTTGCGCTCTCATGTGCTAGGATTAGTGTATATAGAAGTCTGTGGAGGGTACCCTTCTTATCTCAGTACACAAGAGCAATAAGAGAGGCCAGGTGTGGTCAAAGCAAGAGCTGCTTTGACCTTGACATTCTTAGTCCCACAACTATGAGAAATGCCAGCTGTCAGTTCCTCCACCTGTGGCATTTTGTCACAGTAGATAGAGAAGGCAAACACACCATGGAAATTCTCTCTTTGGTGACTGGATTCTCCAGTTGGTTTCCATAGCACATACCATTTTCTGCTCCCACCAACAGTGCAAAGGACTCTATTTCCCCACATCCTTACCAACACTTGCTTTTCTTGTTCTTTATTTTATGAGCAGTTATATAAGTCAGTAGTATGAGCCAGTATCTCCTGGTAGTGAGGACTTGCATTTGTTACAACTNCTGTCAAGTGTATTATTTTGGGTCAATTTTCTCTTTGCATTAATGCCTATTCATGTGTCTAGAGAGATAATATGTAGCATGACTTTTCTGTCCCATCAGCCATTTCCCAAAATAACCACACAGAGACTCAATATTACTTAAAATTCCTCAGCAGATAACTTAGGCTTGCTTTTAGCTAGCACTTATAACTTAAATTAACTCATTTTTATTAATCTATGTGCTGCTCCAGGCTTATTTACTTCATGTATGTACTTCCTATCTTGCTCGCTCTGAGTCTCAGCATCTTGTGAGACTCCTCAGACCTCGTCCTTCTTCTTCCTAGCATCCTTATAGGCTGGCTCTCCCATCCAATATCTTCCTGCCCAGCTATATGCCAGTCAGCTCTTTATTAACCAATGAGAATACTATATATTTACAGTGTACAAAGATTGTTCCACAACAATGACTCAGCAGTTAAGAGCACTTGTCTTCTTGCAGAGGACCTGGGTCTGATTACCAGTACCCACACAGTGGCTCATACCATCCATATCTCCAATTCCAGAACCCCTCTTCTGGCCTCTTCGGGCAGTAGGCATTTGCATGGTGCACACATATACATGCAGGCAAAACTGCAGACATATAAAATCAAATCAATGTTAAAAAAGTAGAGACACTTGACTTTGGCTCATTTTTAAAACAGATGTTTTTGTTGTTATTTCTGAAATCCAGAGGTTATGTGTATTTTGGAGATTTTAACTCTTTGTAGAAACAGGGGTTGTAAGTATCTTTTTCTGTTCTGTAGGTTTCTGTTGCAGCCTGTTAAGGTTGAGTGTGTTCTCTAGTGATCACATATTTAAAAATTTATAATGCTATATGACTATACATATTTTTAAGTGCCAAGGACAATACCTGTGACTTACACATGGCAAGAAGGTACTCTACCTTTGACTTATGTCTCCAGTAATGTCCTATGTAAATATGAATGTTGAAATGTCCTGTTCCTACTTTGAAAACTGATATGTAGACACTAACAAACTTCTTAATATATGACTTTTCTGTTGAGCCATTTTTCCACTACATATTAATAATAAAATAACCCTCATTATTTTGTTCTGTATTTTGAAAATATGTGTGTGCCTTTTTTATTCTTGAAATATTAATTGTAATAATCTCGTTTTTTAATTTTTGAAAATTCATCACTATGGACAAGAACTATGTTGCTATAATGAGACACTGAATACTTCATTTTAATGTATTATACTCTTTCAATTTCAAAATCAGCTGTATATTTATACACACCATAAATTCACTCACTGTATGCATATAGTTCAATTACTTCATTTGTAAAACTGTATGGTCAATATCGTAATTACTCATCACAGGCAATTTGGTTTCTTTTTT
>LZPO01098176.1:10671-24989 GCA_001675575.1 Neotoma lepida
GAGAGAGAGAGAGAGAGAGAGAGAGAGAGAGAGAGAGAGAGAGAGAATCTTCTGAGTATTCTTCAGAACCTCAAGGTCATGATAGGAAATGCCCAGGAGTTCCTAGAAACCTTTGTGATCTCAAGTAAAATGGAAGGGAAAGACTGTTAGGGCAGCAGTCAAGGAACAACTAGTCAGAAATGAAACTGCCTTCTCATTTTACACATAAAATATAAAACAATTTTCTTTTTCAACATTAAAACTAAGGATAATGTAGAAATATGATCTCTAACTCTACTTAAAAATGATACCGATTGCTTTTTTTTTTTAAACTGAGCTGTGAATTTTTCATTATAGTTGAAGATAGGTGTAGAATTCTATGGCAGATGAATTCTGTTACAGTATATGGTCTCTGGTATAACAATTCCCTCACACAATAAGTCTTTTATGATTCAAGAAAGAGATTTTTTTTNCTAAATTAACTTTTTCCTAAGCGATATTCTTCAAGAAGCAGAGCAGCTTTAAAATTCTTCAGCTGTAGGGTCGATTTTAAGTTTTTGGCATGATGAAAACAATTCTTTAATCCACACAAAATAGTACCAGCATCCATATCTTCTGAAGATTGAACTTGCTCTAGGGGAACAAATCACTTCCTCCTTTGTCTGTGAATAGAAGAGCCCCCATCACAGTTACTTCTCCACCATTCCTTACTGGTTGTGGATTTTCATTTTAGCTGCTGTAGAAGGTCTCTAAATATGGAGGGATGGGGTTCTTTTCTACTCTGTGCACTATAACCAATGGAAAATAAAACCAAGTTTCCTTTCCGTAGGCCAAAGCATCCTATAGAGAAAGCAGCAGGCTAATAGCAAAATAACCTAAGCTCATCTTTTTACAAAANAATCAAAGGAATCTGAGAGCCAATATCTGAGGAGCTAAAGCAGTGTCAATGCAGGAAATCTACTCTACTATTTAAGTCCAGTGCCATTTGCAGAAGAGTTTATTGTAGAGCATGTCAACCTTGATGCTATTGACATTTTAGCTAGAGAATCCTTTGATGTAGAGTCTACTGTGCATTGTGGAATGTTCAGCAGCATTTCAAATGTACACCCACCAGATGTCAATAATTCTCACTCACTTTCTATTATAACCAACAGGTCTTCAGGCATTACAATATGCCTCCTGAAAGCAAATATGTTTGTTTGAATCTATATATAGACCTGGACATGTACATACTTATTGGATGAACAAATTAGCAACCAGTGAAATTGCCTGGTACACAGGTGATCTCTGAACAAATAATTCTTCATTCCATATTCTAAGTGTGATAGTGTAAAACACATAATATCAGTTTCAATGCTTGCTTTGTAAATGTAGCTAATGTGAGGTACATGTTTTTTTGAATGAAGAAAGCATTCACAAGTTGTAGATTGACATAATTTATTTGATTTAAAACTTGCCTATGCTTCCTATTAATACCCATTAAAATGAACAACGAACAAAACAAACAAACAACAACAATATCAACAAGAAAAAAAATGACCAAAATAAAACAAAAAAATAAAACCAAAAATCAACAACAACCAAACAACAACAAAACCCTAAATTCCCAAGAAAAGAAATGAGATGTCAACAACAAAAAAGGGGGGGGAAACTGTAAATTAAGGAGCATGTTGAATATTTTCATCCACCTCAAAGTACATATTCTACAAAAATCTGTACTCTAAATTGGCAGTGATAAACACAGAGAAGCACTGTGTGTGCTGTGTACACACAAATGTGAGATCTTATGAGCCCAGGCCCTAGCCTCCACTAGAAAGGATGATGATGGTCAAAGTGTGTTNATGCAAACTTTCAGTTCAAGTAGTCCTTCCTTTCTAAACAGCACACAAACTCTCTGTACTCTTCTGCAGCCTTAAGGGTATATGTTCTTTAACAGGTAAAACATAATGTCTGGGAACAAAATGAGTTAAAAAAAAGAAAGATCAAGTACTGAGAAGACAAGGAACTTCATGACAAACAGAGATGAAGTGAAAAATCTGTCTCTGTGCTGAAGGATGAAATTGTAGCCCCCTTTCTCCAATACAGCTTGTAGTTTATAACTGTTTAAGACNAAGTAGGGTGAATCAGATGTTGGAGGAGCCAGGATGCCCTTTGTCATTAAGACATGTAACTTTAGGTAAGGTACTAGTTTTAATTTACATCCTTATTTATAGCATTAGGATAAAAATAGCCCTATTCTCATAGAGCTATGGTGTTAGATAAAATATCACCACAAAACACCATATTCACATCAGAGAAAACTAGTGTTCAAAATTTCAAGTTCACATGAAGTAGATTTACCTTTTTCTCAAGAGTGGATCTTGGCTTCCATTTATTTATTTATTTATTTATTTATTTATTTATTTATTTATTTATTTATTTATTCCTATGTTAATCCTCCAGAGAACTCTATTGAAACTTTGAAAAATCTGAAATTCAGTTGAGAAGAGTGTGACTATAAGAGGGAAGGAAGCCTTGTTATCAGCAGCCTGGAAAAGGTGAGTCATCGTCCCCTCTGCTGGGGAGGATCACAACAGCACACTCCCCACCACACTTTAGATGAATTGGAGTCACAGGGGGGACTTTTGTAAGATCTTATTCAGAATAATTCCTGGCTAGAAAGATAATTAAGTGTATTTTGTTTGAAACAAGTCTGAATATCTATTAAGAAAACATAGCCAATGTTCTTTCTACCTGGTTACTATCCTACTCAGTGTTTGGCTTTCTTTTCTTGATGTGAATTGTTTGATAAGTCTCTTCATTGTTATAGCTAATAGTGCATGCTTCCTAGGAATGAAGACTTGTCCTCTGCATATAATATTATTAATAAGCTAAAGGTATCCTGGTATTATTTTCTCATTCTCATGGGGTTTAGCTTTCAGTGGAACTGACTTTATGCCCATTTTAAAAACATGGCCTCCAGGAAAGGCTGTAGAGATTTTCTTTATCGTNAATATTTTTATTGCACAAAAATTACCATGTAATTACTTAAAACTCTGGTTGACATATAATGTGTACTAGGTAATTTTTTATTTTATTTCTATNTTGGGGAACCAATAAGCC
This sequence comes from Neotoma lepida, assembly GCA_001675575.1. Taxonomy (NCBI): domain Eukaryota; kingdom Metazoa; phylum Chordata; class Mammalia; order Rodentia; family Cricetidae; genus Neotoma; species Neotoma lepida. The sequence continues at coordinate 13,753 of LZPO01098176.1, forward strand.
AACATATCCTCCAAGAAAGGATGATGCTGTGGATTTGTTTTTTATCATGAAGATTGTTACTGTCCAAAAATTACCATTACTTAAAACTCTGATTGGCATATAATGGGTACTAGGTAAATTTTTATTTTACTTCTATGTTGTAGAAACAATCAGCCCAAGAGAAAAGAGCTCAAGGTATGTACAGTGATATTTTCCACATATAAATGTTGTATCATCTCTCAAAATACCATAGTTGCCAAGCCTCATAAGCAGCTTGGAGTTTCCAGTTAACTTTTCAATCCCCAATGTTAGGTATCAGCTGTCAATCAAGAATCGTAAAGCATTGAGAAACATCTCTAGATTGAAGGTACGTATCAAAGTCCCCAAGAATGGTAATGTGGAATTTCATAGACAGATAGATGGACTTGGAGGAAGTATCATCTGAGAGAAGGCATAGCTATGAAGAAAGACCATGTTGTGGTGCAGGTATTAAAACATCATCAAGAGAAACAATGGGAGCTCTAGGGAATATACATACAGTAGATATGACAAATTCAACANAAAGTGTGAAGGTAAGTATGGATTCTCCCAGAGAGCACTAACCAAAAGGAGATAAAGAAGAGCAAATGTCAGAGAATAGGGTCAAAAGCAACCCCATCTGAATAGAGTGGAAACGCAGCACTGTAGCATGCCTCGCCTATGGTAACTAATAGCAATAGTGTAAGGTAGAATCAAGTTTCATACATAAAGGACACACAGATTTACCTTCTATTAAGCATTTTTCCTGGCACTTTCTGTGCTGAAATACAATTGGATACCCAATAAAGTTGGATACTCAAAAAAGTTTGAGGATCCAAAGTGAGGCACCTGAAGGAAACTTCAAAATGATCCTTACACCACCTTAGAGTGTAAACAACCTTTATTGGACACAGTGTCTGAAGACTAGTCTATGGATGGCTCCTAACACCACTGGTTATGCAGGTGGAATGTTTCAGACATGTGTGGAATTTAATTGTTCTTGGAAAAATTTTATGTAAGTTTATCATTCTCCCACAAAATAAATGAAATCTTTCTGTCCTCGTGTATTTGAAAAATACTAAAATTGTCACAATAGATTTCATTTGCTTCAAATCTACACTGCAGCTTTCAAAAGTAATGAAAAATTCATGCTCATTATCTATTTTTTAAAACTGCTCCATGAATTTCTTTGTAAGGTTGTAGCTTCAACTTTTATTTTNATCCCAAAGATTTCTCATCATCAGCTCCTAGTAGTTATTTGTGTTTCTTGGGTAGTNTTCTGTATCTACTCAATCACATCTTTTTGTTTTCAAATAGAAGTCTATTCTCTTTCATTATTAACTCATTTTGTCTTCTGTCCCCTAGGAAGCAAACATTGGGAGAAAATTAAGGAAAGGTTTCAAGGCCTCACACTGGCTATTTTGGGACTAAGGCCACAACCTATGGACTCAGTTAATTAGTCTCATGAATAATGTGAAGTCTGTTAGTCTGTAAAGTTGTTCAGCATGTAAAGATGACCAAGAAACACGTGGTAGGAGGAGAGAACCAACCCTTGCAAGTTGTCCAGTTAGATAGAACTACATGGTTTTTAGCCAACTCTGCCTTTTCTGTTTTATATTTTCCTCTTCAGGCAATAGATGGTAATTCCCACAAATGGTAGCATCCTCTACATTCTTTCCAACTGGTACACTATAACAAGTGAGATCCATTTCCTTTAGCTTTGATGACAANCCTCTTATTAGAGGTCCAGACATTAGTTTATTACCTTAAATTATCTATAACTCCATTTCTAGGGTATACAATACCCTCCTTTGAACTCAGTGGGCACCAGGTACACAAATGGTGCATATATATACATGCAGCAAAACATTCATATAAAAAAGTGAAACAATAAATTTTTTTAAAAAAACTAACAAATTTTGAGTTAACTGCTCAGAATATTGCATCTTGCCTGTATTTTCCCTGTTTTTCTCTAATTTGAAGTCATATTAAAATGGCAAAAATTATAAAAAGTATTTAAAAGAGCAAAACTGATTTCTGGTACTGTAAGAGTGACAATCATAAAACACACACACACACACACACACACACACAGACACATACACACTGCAACTTTCCATATATACAATCATATAAGTAAACAAATTGGGTTTCCTTTATTCTCTCTTTTAAGTTAAGCCATTGAGAAGTTGAAAATTATGTCCCAGGTCATAGAACAAGTCTAGAGTATTACAGGCTCGAAATTTAGTTATGCAAATTCATAGTTTCTCTGTGAGATGCCCTACTCCCCAGCCTTGTCTAATAGAGCTGTGAGAACTTGAGAAGGATGCCAAAAATATCCATGGCAATCAAATAGATTTGACTATGCCTCGATTTTGCAAGTGTGAAGATACTAAGAAAAATAGATGTTGGAGAAAATACATCTCTATGGGGAGGAAGATAAAATGTTGTAGTATCAGATATTATCCTTCTCCTCCTTGTGTAATACTGTGTTCTTGATAGATATTCTTTTTTACTAAAAAACAAAAAAATNACATTTGTATCTATTTAAAGATGAACATGTATGTGTATTGATGCCCATATCATAATACCTTTGAACTGTACAATNCATTTCTTTCATCTCCAGGAATCTGTAACTAATGTTTCATAGTAATAGCAGCTTTCTGTCTATTTTGCTTTCACTAATTCTATCACTGTTTCAAATTATATATTCTTCCTGCTTCATGTAATTATCCTGAACTCCCAGACTTTCCACTCATTTCTGAGCCTCTTGCTTTACTTACCTATAAGTTAGACTTTCCTTGGAGACTATGCTCTGTTTTCCTTTGATTACTGCATTGTGCAGTCTCTGTTTAAGACAATCAGTTCATAGATCCATTAGTTCCTGTGTCATCTTCTGGGAACCATCTATATGACCAACCAAACTTATATGTCTGTAAGACTTTACCAAGACTCTTATTTATTCTCTTTTCAATTAAATTCAAAAATTATTGCAACTTTGAACATCAGCTCTCATAATCTTTAACCTCAAAATGTCTAATAAATTNTCAGTGAGTGGTTAAGAGCACTTGTTGCTCTTGTAGAGAGTCTATATTTGAATCCCAGGACACACATGGTGGCCTATAATTATCTGTAACTACAGTTCCATGGTATATAATACTTTCTGTTCTGATGAGGGCTGTAGAGATAGATGGCTTAGCCATTAAAGGTTAAGGCTTACAATAAAATATGTTTCCTTTGATGAGTCTGCTGTATCTAATATAAACTAATTTCAACTGTGGAATTCCCTACATCAGGTCATTTTACATGTCCTTGCAAACGGCAATTGACTAAAATGTTTATCTCTNTCTGAATTAAAANTTGAAGAGTGGTCAAATTTCTTTTCCAGAACATATTTATGGTATGTACATTATTCTATTTTATTGTATAATACATAAACACAGAGTCTGCACATTTTCCTATTACTGATTATAGTTATCTAGTCACTTTCAAGATGAAGAATGCTGTGGTCATAAAATGGAAAATATGACTACTTGCTTGTTCCTTTTATACTTAAAAGAATTTGGTCTTTATCAAATAATGAAAGCATCATTTTTGACTCCTGCCAGAGAGCCAAGTAGGCTGATGCAGATCTTTATTTCTTCCTCTGTTCCTCCAGCTCCAATCCCTAATGTCACCCTCAGCTCTACAACAAAACACCTACATTAGCCTCCCTATTCCCTGCCCCCATCTCCTGTAGATCCATCAGATCTTCTCCTCCTAAACTAGCTCCTCCCACTTGTTGCTTTATTCCAGCCCTCAAATCTGGCAGGTACCCCCTGCTAAGCAAAAGGCAACTCCTGCCAGAGAGGAAGGTAGGCTGCCTGTAGATATTGCCCTCTCATTCTGTTCCCGATATTCAGTCCCCCAGTCTCATTCCCACTTCATTAGCAAACCTTCTGAGGTAATCTTTATTCACTATCTGCCCTCATTCCAAGGAGAATAAATAAGCAGATCCTGGTTGAACATTCTGCTCTCCTCCATCCTGTAAAATGCTTCAGAATCCTAGCCTAACCCCTAAGTGTCAGCTCCCAATACCCAGAAACTCATTTTACTCATAATCCCAGTAGCCACAACTATCACGTTTACAGATTTCCTAATAATCAATACACAACCATCACACTCTCATAAAATCCAGAAAGGAAACAGAAACCAAGGAACAAAACACCCACTGAACAAAGACCAATATATAAATCAGCACCTAGACCTTTAATCATGCCAAGGCCGGATGCTGGGATGCCAGTGTAAANAAAAGAAACAAAAAAAAACCCAAACAACAACAAATCAAAATAGAAACAAAAACACAGAAATCTGCAATTAGTCCTATAATCATCCCAATTCCAGATTCCTAAAGGCAGCATAAAAACACAATCAACAACAACCAAAGAAATATATAGATAGTATATATCGCAACATTGTAGAAGCATAAGAAAAGACCTTAAAACAGATTGTGTGAAAATTATAGAAGTCATTAAAGCGGAAATGAACATAGCCTTTTTTAAAAATCCAGGAAAACACAAAGAAACAGAAGGAAATGAATAAAAACACAAACAGGAAATAAGCAAACCCCTTAAAGAAGTTCAGGAAAACACAAACAAAATGAGGAAATGAATAAATGTGAACAAGAATTAAAAACAGAAATCAAATCAATAAAAAGAAAATACTAATTGAGTGATAANTGAAAATGAAAGATTTAGGAAATTGAAAAGGAACCACAGACACAAGCTTCATCCCCAGAATAAAAGAGATGGAAGAGAGAACCCCAGGCACTGAAGGCACAACTGTCAGTTAAAGAAACTATTAAATCTAAAAAACTCCTGTCACAAAGAATCCAAGAAATCTGTGACACTATGAAAAGATGAAACCTGAGAATAGTAGGAAGAGAGGAAGGTGAAGAAACACAGCTCAAAGACTCAGAAAATATTTTAAGCAAAATCACAGAAGAAAACTCTCCAAACCTAAAGAACATGTCTATAAAGGTAAAAGAAGCATACAGAACACCAAATAGATTGAACCATGAAAAAAAGTACCCTTGTCATATAATAATCAAAATACTAAATATACAGAATAAGAAAAGGAAAGTAAAAGCTACAAGATAAACAGACCAAGTAGTATATAGAAGCAGAACTCTTAGACTATTCAGTAGAGACTAAAAGGTAGAAGGTCCTGAACAGATGTGTTGCAGACCCCAAGGGAACATAGATACCAGCCTAGACTACTATACTCAGCAAAATTTTCTTTTCTTTTCTTTTATTTAAATAACATTTTTCATTTATTTTACATACTGACCAACCTACCAAAGTTTCCCTCCCTCCTCTCCTCTCAGTACCCTGCTGTCCCCATCTCCATCCCCCACTCCCACTTCAATCTATCCTGTCCCCTTCCTCTCCTCCTTCATCTGCATTCAGAAAGGGTCAGGCCTCCCATGGATTGAACAAAGCATGACATGATAAATTGAGGCAGAATGAGCTCCTCCCTTTTCACCAAAACTTTCAATCACCATAGCTGGAGAAAATAATATATTCCATGATAAAGCAAAATTTAAACAATATTTATCCATAAATCCAGCCTGAAGGAAGGAACTAGAAAGAAAACCTCAACCTAAAGAGGATAACTATACCCACAAAAGCATAGGGATAAATAATTTTAGACTAGCAAAATAAAAAGAAAGGAAACACACACCACCACCACCAACAACAACAACAAAATAACAAGAAACAACAATCATTTGTTATTGAGAGCTGCTGGTAGCAAAANTCCATGGGAGTAAACAGCAGGTGATCACTAGTGTTCAAGAGGTCAACCTATCAGAACCAAGGGTTCTGGTGGAGGAAACAATCACACAAGATGTTTTGGAATGAATTGTCTGTTTCTTATTGTAAACTTCTTGTTCAATAACAGCTATGATATCTTCCCATTACCACATATCTTCATTTAAGTATATATGTAATCTCATGATTACATCTCAATATTATGGGCACNTATATCTGTGGGTANTAAGGAAATGACTTTTCATTTAGCTGTATAATTTTGATATATAAAAAATATCCTAGGATATGCTTCATAGGCAGACCCATTGTCCCATGACACCATAAACATTTAAAGCCTGCTTTGTTNCTTTTGCTCAGACTAATACAGAAAATAATCTCTCCTCAGTCTAACACAAACTGCANACAGTTAGCTCATTTTTACTTCAGAGCAAATTCAAACTAGACTAAAGGTCTTTGTATATAGATCATAAGTTTAAAACTTTACAGTTATGCACAAGGTCATAGTTGCAAGTGTCTACCAAGGTTACTAGTACAAAACACCTTAAGAAAAGCCTGCCAATTCTTTGCTTGCCAAGTCTGCTGATAAAAAGCTGTGTCTCAGAGTTTGTCACACTGGGCACCTCGCCCCCACCCTCTGGTCCTGAGACCTTGGAACCTTTTGTAACTATGGTAATGGCTCTGCTCCTTATTGTCTATTCCCAGAATGTGCTATGACCTTGAGGGTTTTCGAACTTTTTTCAGGATTGTAAGGAGTCTCCTGTTAGAAATGAAAAGAATCAAGCAAGAGAGGAGCTAAGAATGATAGCTGAAAAAAAGCTGTAGACTTAGAGAAGCAATAGAACAAAGAGAGAACAGCAAAGAGATCAGAAAGCTTACCTAGAACAATAAAGTGATGGACTGAATGAGCACAGTGTGTGTAGATTTATATCAACACCCTCAGATAGGTAGATTAATTTGATTTCCATCAGGTTAGAATTCCTGCCACTTGAAGAGCCTTCCTCAGACTCTGGAAGAAAGTTCCCCAGGGCAACCACCTGAGGAGTTTTCAATAATTGGTCATTGACATATTTCAATATTAATGATCTCAATTTCCAATTTAAAAAAAAAACAGACTAACATAATGTATGGAAAAACAAAATCCATTCTTCTGCTGCATCCAAGAAACACACCTCAACATCAGGTATAGTCATTACCTTGTGATAAAGAGTTGGAAAAAGATACACCAAGCAAATGGTCCTAAGAATCAATGTGGTTTAGCCATTTTAATATATAACAAAATAAACTTCAAAGCAAAACTAATTAGAAGATATGGAAAAGGATAAAACAGTCTTATCAAAGGAAAAATGAACCAAGATGACTTCAGTTCTTAACACCTATGCTCAATCATGAGGGCACCCAAAATTGAAAAACAAACAAATAAAAAAACAGAAAAAAAAATACGACTACAATTTAAATCACATATTGATGGTCAAGCAATGAGAGTGGGGGACTTCAGTCCCCCTCTCAGCAATAAACAGGTCACCCAGAGAAACAATACATAGATAAATGCTGGAGCTAACAGATGTTATAAACCTAATGGACTCAACAAATATTTATAGAACATATTACCCNGACACAAAAGAATCTTCTGTGCACCTCATGGAATTTCCTCCTAAATTGACCACATACTTGTTCACAAAGAAAGTATCAAAAGATAAAAAGAAATTGAAATAACTCCCTCTATCCTTTCAGACCACCATGGATTAAAGATGGATATCAACAATAACAGAAACAAGAGAAATCTTACAAACTCATGGAAAGTGAACAACTCTTTACTAAATAAAATGAAGTGAAGACAGAAATAAAGCAAAAAAAAATTGAAGATTTTCAAGAATGAAATGAAACTGAATACCCAACATTCTAAAACTTATAGGGCACAATGAAAATGGTTCTACAAGATAAGTTCATAGCAAAAAGTACTTATATAAACAAACAAAAAAACAAATGACTGGAGATTCCATACTAGAAACTTAACAGCANACCTAAAAGCTCTATAGCCAAATGGAGAAATCACACCCAAAAGGAATAGAAAGCAAGAACAAAATCAAACTCAGGGCTGAAGTCAATGTAATAGTAACAAAGAGAACAATACAAAGAATCAATGAAACAAAGAGGTATTTCTTTAAAAAAAATAAGATTGACAAAACCTTATCCAAATTACCAAAAAGGTGGAGAGAATACATCAAAATTAATCAAATCATAAATGAGAAGGGCAAGTTTACAGAAGATACTTAGGAAATCCAGAGAATCCTAAGGATATACTTTCAAAACTTGAACTAAACCAAATTGGGATATCTAAAAGAAATGGGTAATTTTCTCCACAGGTTCCACTTACAAAAGTTAAATNAAGATCAGATAAACGATTTATAAAGACCTTGCTGGGCAGTGGTGGTGCACACCTTTAATCCCTGCACTTGGGAGGCAGAGGCAGGCAGATCTCTGTGAGTTCAAGGCCAGCCTAGGCTACTGAGTGAGTTCCAGGAAAGGCACCAAAGCTACACAGAGAAGCCCTGTCTCGGAAAAAAACAACAACAAAAACAAAACAAAACAAAATAAAACAAAACAAAACAAAACAAAACAAAACAAAAAAACTATAGCCTCTAGTGCAATATAAGTCATGAAAGCCTCCCAAAAAAGAAAAGCCCAGAGCCAGATAGTTTAAGTGTTCAATTCTACTAGACTTTTAAGAAGGATTGAAGCCAGTACTGCTCAAATTATTACACAAAATAGAAACAGAAAGAAAACTGCCAACTCATTTCATGAGGCCACAATTACCCTGATACCCAAACCACATAAAGACACAGCAAAGAGAATTGCAGACCAGTTTTATGTTCAGAATGCAAAATCACTCACTGAAATACTTGCAAACCAAATCCAGCACATCAAAAAGATCATTCACCATCAAGTTGGCTTTATCCTAGAGCTGCAGATAAAGTTCAATATATGAAATCAATAAATATATTCTTTCATATAAACAAACTGAATGACAAAATCACATAATCATCTCATTAGATGCAGAAAAGCCTTCGACAAAATCCAGTGCTCCTTCATGATAAAAATAATGGAGAGAACTTTGATACAAGGGACATACCTAAACATAGTAAAGTCATTTGACCATGAGAACATTGCCAACAACAAATTAATTGAAAACAAAATAAAATAAATTCCACTAAAATCAGGAACCAGATAGGGTTGTCCACTCACTCCATATCTAATTCAATTTAGTACTTGAAGTCTTAGCTAGAGTAATAATAAAACTTAAAAAAAACCAAATGTATGCAAAATGGAAAGGTGGAAGTCAAAATAGCTTTATTTGAAAATAATATGGTGGTAAATAGAAGTGACCCTAAAAATTCCAACAGGAAACTCCTACAGCTGAAAAATACTTTCAGCATAATAATTGGATATAAAATTATCTCACAAAAATTATAGACCTCTTACATACCAAGAAGAAATAGATTGAACAGCAAGGGAAACAACACCTTTCATAATAGCCTCAAATAAAATAGAGTACCATGAGATAAGTCTAACCAAGCAAGTGAAAGACATGTATGATGAAATCTTCATCTTTGAAGAAAGAAATTGAAGAGAATATTAGAGGATGGAAAGATCTCCTATGCTCATGGNTTGGTATGATTAACTTAGTAAAAATGACTGTATTACCAAAAGCAATCTACAGATTTTAAACACTTCCCATCAACTTTTCAAAACAACTTTTCATAGATTTCAAAAGAACAGTTCTCAGTTTCTTATGGAAAAACAATAAGCCCATGAAATCTAAAACATTCCCGAACAANACAAATTGCTAGAGGTTTCACCATTCCTGATTTCAAGTGATACTACAATGCAATAGCTATGGAAACAAAATGATATTGGAATAAATCAGACACATTGGTCAATGGAATCAAATTGACAATGGAGACATAATTCCAGTCGCCTATGGAAACCTATTTTTTTTTTTTTTTGACAAAGAAACCTGAAATACACCCAGGGGGAAAAAAAGCCTTTTTAACAGATGATGATGGTCAAACTGGATTGCTGCAGGCAGAAAAATCCAAATACATCCATTCTTATCACAGAGTATAAAACTCAACTCCAAATGCATCAAAGACCTCAATATAAAACATGGGATACTGAACCTTAGAGAAGAGAAAGTGGGAAATAGTCTTGAACATATTGGCGCAAGAGACAACTTCCTGAACAGGATACCAGTAGTGCAGACACAAAGATCAACAATTAGTAAATGTGACCTGATATTAATGGTAATATACAGTACTAACTAATCCTATAAAAAAGGCGTCATCTTGTTTCCTGTATATGATTTTGTGTTTGAGTCTCTATCAGTTTTCTGCAGGGCACCATGACTNCACCTAACAGTGACTTTGAAGTCTCTAAAAAGATGATGGGGCCCCACATCAATGATTTTATCAGGACAATAATAATAGTATTAAGCTGACAAACACCACACAAAGATCGGCTTTGGACTGTAAGCTGCTCAGAACAATTTTGAGATGGCTAGCTGAGATCATCCTGTCTCACAGACTGCTCAAGCAAGGGCTTGAGACAAGCCCTACATTTTCACATTATGCAGAGACTGGAAAACAAATGATATGATGGCCCCTTCTCCCAGAACTTGACAATTAACCCAACATTTTTCTTTTTAGGATCCCCTAAAGATGCTGTCACCCTCAAATAGCAGGAAATAATTTTAGGAACACGACTCCCACATTCCCAAGAGATANGGTGGGTGGTTTTTGGTCATTCAATGGGTTATGTATCATTGTCATTATTTAGTATGGTTGGTTATAAGTTGTTATCGTTAATTGTCAGGGAAAACGCTAAGTAAAGATTAAATTTAAGGTTCTTGTTTGAAAAAAAGGAAAAGGAAAAAAAGAAAAAGAAAAAAAGAAAAAGAAAAACAAGAAAAAAGATAATTATTGAATCTGCTCTGAAAAATAAAGATATAGAAATGATGGAGAAAGGGTAGATTATTGAATCTAATTTTAAAAGGCAAGTACTAATTTTAAATATTGTACATTGGATTGGATTTTTGTATATTGTATATAAATTATGTATATTGATACAAATTGGAGATTGATTTTTGTTAGAAAATACTGTACATATATTTCTAATCTTGTTCAAAGTATTGTACCTATACAGTTCATTTAACTATATAATGCAGTTTGTTAGTCTTGAAAGTTATTACCAACTATTCAGGATAATAAAGAAATTCAGATTAGTAGTTAGTCATTACAATCAAACTTGTAGTTATGTTAGATATGTTTTCAAGATCAAACAGAGATATATTTTAGATAGACAGGTCATCTTCAAACACTTCAAAGAGCTTCAGAATATGGTATTTAAGATATTTTAGTAACATAGTTTTTTTTT
>LZPO01098177.1:18892-32195 GCA_001675575.1 Neotoma lepida
TCCTGGAACTCACTCGGTAGCCCAGGCTGTCCTCGAACTCACAGAGATCCGCCTGCCTCTGCCTCCCAAGTGCTGGGATTAAAGGCGTGCGCCACCACCGCCCGGCCACACAAACACTCTTAAAAGTAGCTAATAAGAATGTAAAGAAAACAGAATTCTCTCCTGTGTATGTCTTTTAGTTTCCTGTGTGTTTACTGTTTTCTTTTGCTTCTAGAAACGTATTTACAACATTCTACGACCCATTCAGGACTCTCAAACGCTGGCAGCTTGAAGACCCTCCTTATCTCAGAGGATGGCTCTTGTTTAAAAACTGCACAATGTAAGTGGTATCTGGTGTTTAATGAAAAGCACTGAAATTGCTATGTGGTGCCACAGATTCACTGCTGAACATGTCATGAGGCAACATTTTATAGGCGTTGTAAAATCTTTTTACCACACACAGATGCATTACCCAAAATTACTCAAATCTGCAGGGCATCTGAAACTCACTCTGTAACAGTAATAGGCTTTGCTGCTTAAAAAGTGATTATGACTAATGCACAAAAACAATTATCACTAGACTCAACCGCCAGGAATTCATTCTCACTGAAATTTGAGCAATCACTAAGAAAAACTAAGTAATTTTCAAAACTTACAGGATCATAAAGCAGAACTAGGGAAATATTTTAACCCGTCAGTCTATACAAGGAAGATTTTATTGGCAGTATTTTTGCAAATCCTACCATTTTATCTTTTTAAATATACACTGTAGGTTAATTAGGAAAATTCTGAAAACAGTTAATGAATACAACTACCTTATGGGACTGGTCCTACAGCAAGAGAAGGCAACATGAATGTTTGGAAAGAAACTAAGAATGGAATCCAATAGATTTCATTTTGGCCCTCAGGAATTCTCTAGGATTAAGTTTCTTTATATATAATTTGGGGGGTCTCCTCCTACTCTAACCTGCCATAATTTGATCTTATTTGANCTAAGGTAGGAATAGCTTAGTGTCTACTTTTTCCTCTTCCTTTGAAGAAGAAACATGAGGAAAACATATAGTGAAAGAAGGGAGTACTGCTCTTTACTTTAAAGGGTTTGATGTAAAAGAAATTTTTTTCATATCACTTAAGGCAGAAGGAGCAGTCTCATGCAAATAGCATGATGGAAGGGACAGAAGAAGCTGGAGAAGGGCTGACACTAGACAAGTTAACGACTAGTGAATTTGTCTTGTGTAGGGTGGGAAAGAATTCAAGGCTCTCAGGAATAAACACCTATTTTCTATTACCTACCTTGCCTCACCATTCATCCACGTGCTCCTTAGAATCATCCATGAATCATGTCTGCACTTTGTTCCACAGTTGACCGAATGAAGATCACCCTGCATGGAAACCCCATGCATCAAAAGCTCACATACTAGTCAGTTGGGGGTTCTATATAAATGTGTGGAGTTGAGCCACCCTACTGGCCCAAATCGCTCACTCTGTTAAATGGGTAAGACATAACCTCAATATGTGATCATCACTTTTTGTTAGAGAGGCTTATAGTTGATGTATGAACAGTTAACATAGTTAATTATCATTGTTCAGAACATAGTCATTTCTGCTATTAGTGGTGACAGAAGATAGTCCAATAGATTGTGGGAAGAAAGGCAATGAGGATCATGTATTTCATAATGATTTTTTCATTGAAAAGCCAGAGAAAGAAGATATGAAATAGTTAAGAAAATGAGATGTGTGCATAAGCTGAGAATGTTATTATGAGGCTCTGAATTCAGGCTTTTGGGTCAAAATAACTGACTCTGTTTTATGTATTTAGCTTTATTGGAAGTGTAAGAGATTTAATGTCAAACACAAGGAATATCATAAATTTCGACATTTAATCCTTATAATAACTCTTTAATTCATATTCTCATTAATCATATTAATGAGATACTATTAATCCTAGGAATAAGAAAAGTAAGACATGGAGAGCTTCTGCATATTGTTCTAACTTACAGTTAAAGCTGCAACTTTAGCCTAGGTCTCTCTGACTCCAAAGCATAGAGTGTGTTCTTAAATGTCCAGGAAGTTAGAAAGTTACATGCACAATGATCAAGTCATCTTCCAGATCAGACACGTGGTAAGAGCTCATCTGAATAGAGTCTTCTGAAGTACAGTTGGTCTGTACCATCTAAGAACACTGACAGGAAGGATTGACAGTTAGAGGCTTCAGAGCACAAGGAAGCATGAGAGCTTTGATTATTGAGCCCATCACTGACACACATCCCATGAGCTGAAACTAATGTCCCTTGCCATGGAGAAATCCAGAAATAGCTACAAAGAAAGAACAAACCATTCTTAATTCATACCTTTGATTCTAGAGGTCAAGTGCAAGTAAATCATGCCTGCCTTTTATTGCACTGCACTGATTTCAAGCTTGATGTAGAACTTTTAAGTCAGTGTGGTTCCTGTGAGCTATATATAATAAGGGAGCATCAAATAGACTGCGGTTGGATGACCCAACTCACTTTTTTGTGGTTTCTGCTGCTCTTTCCGTCTTGCCAATATCAGTGTATTGTGAATTCATTACAAGATTTAATCATGTATTAATTGAACATCTACTGTGGTTCATATTCGCTACAAACTGGAATATGGAGACCCCTAAGACATGGTTTCTGTGTTGAAGGAATTACTAACCTAGTGGAGAAGGCACTTCAGTAAACAGCACTTAGTTATTAATACAAAAGTTCAAAGAATGGCCTTGACTAAGTCCCCTCACCTTTCAGTGTATCATCTGTAAAATGGAAAACTGTCCCCTAGATTTGTCAAAACAATGACATAAGTTAATGAGGTCAGCTATTGCTGATTTCTTTTCTCTAAAAGCCTGAAGGTTTGTGGAAATAGAGGAGCTAAGCACATCAGAATAGCCAGATTATCCATCATCAGTTTGCCATTGGAGGCCATCAGTGAAATGATGTACCAAATACAGAGTAGGCATCTGAACAGGAAGTCAAAGCTGTGAGGCCCTCTAGGCAGGAAGTTTTTTTAAGTACTAGGGAAAGTCTAAGAAATCAGCAGGTGGCGTAGATGGGCCTGGGAAGGAACGTAGAAGTCCCCACATAGACCTTGTCAGGCAGGTTCCAGACTTATTCTTAAAGTGAGTGAGAGCCATGGACACACTTTCATTGGGACAGCGGCAAAGAAGACTCATGGATTGATATTAGATCAACAGTCATGGTGATGATGCAGAGAAATTTTGTGAAGATGAGAACACNTTCATGGTGAGCCATGAATATTTTCTTTCTTGTGCCTTGTCATTATTGGAAGATATTAAAAATCAGGGCCGTGTGCTGGTGGCCCATGACTTTAATCACAGCAGAGAGAGGGCAGAGGCAAGCAGATCTCTGAGTGCGAGGCCAGCCTGGTCTACAGAGCTAATTCCAGGACAGCCTAGGCTACACAGAGAAATCCTGTCTCAAAAAAGAAAACAAAAAACAAACAAACAAACAAGCCCAGGAATAATTACATGACTACAGAGAGAAGTAAACTTCTCTGTGTTTTGTTAACTACTTCAGATTCTTTTCTTTTTCCCAACTTTGAATAAACTAAGAAAAGAAATGAGTTCTGAGTTTTTCTCCATGCCTGCCCTGGTGACACCATGAAGGTAGAAAATTTAATTCAATGCAATAGAAATAATAAACAAATAGCCAGGTCTCATACTCTAACTGGAAGATGGAAAATATCCTACCATTGCACACAGAAACATATCTTTAAAACAGCTCCTAGACAGCTAAGTGCCTCTTCTCTAGCTTTCTCTGCTTAAACTACAGTTTGCTGATACCAGCATCAGTATTATCTGAGACTTTGTTTAAACTGAAGATGTCTAAGCCCCACTCAAGAACAGATGAATCAAAATATGTAATTTTGGAATGTGTTTGAGCAAGCCTATAGTACAGTATATCTGATTTGATTACTACACAGTGTATACATGTTTCGGTCTTTCACACTATACACTACAAAAATGTTCAATAATTATGTACTAGTTGAAAATTTTTAAATTATATTGGAGGAAATAGAAGTGTTACCCACTATAAATTGAGCACGAAGCATGATATGCATGTATTGAATTATTACACTGTATTCNGTAAATTTGTACAATGAAAGTAATAACAAAGTATATGCAACATTCTTCAGTTTGAATAATTGCTCACAGTTAACTCAAATCTGTAATAAAGGAATGAGAATTGCTATTTAAATATTTGAGACTTTTCTGTTGTATTAAGTTTCAGGGGGAGATTTAAACTCTTGAACTCATGGGCCAAGACTAACTAATAAAGTAAAGAGAATCACACCAAAATAATGGTTATCATGATGAGAAAACTTGATAGTTTCAAAACATAATCATAAGATTGGAATGAGGATCCCATTTTTTCTGAAATCACATCCATTTCATATAGTAGATAAGGATTAAGTTCAATCCCTTTACCTTTAAAAGTCCTTTCATTCTATAGCTGACAATAATACCTAAGATTTACATGCACTGGGCACTATACTGAAACCAGTGTATCACAAAGAATGAAAAGGAATGATGTAGGATCTTTGCCTTGGAGAAGGGACAATCATAGTGTACTTTTCCTAGAAGACTTAGGAAGAGAATGAAGGTGGCCTTATAAGAAACATGGTATCAAGTGAGCCATATTAGGAATATGTAACCAGGAACTCAAGGATGAGCAGTAAAAATCAAATTACTCTTGTGGGGAAAAGTCTCACAAGGCTCGCCCTGAGCAGAAACAGACAGTAATGGTGGGGGTGGGATGCTGTTCTGTAGAGCATTGAACAGGACAAGAGAACTGTATACCGTGTACTGCAAGAGTCAAAGCCAAGGCACTGTCCCGGGGAAACAGTGGTCCTGAGTTTTCATAGAGGGTTTCTATTCTGCAGTCTGCTATATAAAACTTGGAAGGTCTGACTAAAACTTAAAAGCCTTACAGACATTAGACTATTTATGCAAGAACAGAAATAAGCATTGCTTTCAAAATCAAAAATTAAGAATTCACCCAAATAATTTCATTGGAAATCAATTAGCATTTTCATTTACTTTGTCCTGATAAAGCAAAAGCCCACATATTCTTTCTAAAAGGACGTTTCCAGACATGCCATATAAATTATTAAAAAGAAAAAAGCATTACAGGGTAATTAGGTTAACTCTATTTCCTCCCTCCTCCCTCCAGCTACCTCCTTTCCAAATAGATTACTTTTCAAAAAAAGTAACAGTTATTCAAAACAAAATATGTTACTTTGTCTTACAGCCAAATGAAATGGATCTGCATTGCACAGTGATATAAGCCAACCTCAAATTGATAAATTTATCGAGTAAAGAAAAAAGCATAGCTTAAGCAGCTCTGTTGATCATTTTAAATGTTAATAGTAAAGTGCTTTTAAAAAAATCCGATTGCGATACTTATGACTAATGGTGAAATGCTATTTAAATTCAAAACATTCATTAATTTCAGCTGTTTTTCATCATTGTGAAAAATAACTCAAAGAAAACTTCAATAATTTTCAAGAGCAATGTAAAAAATAATATCCAAGTGCTAATCCACCCAGGAAGCCCCTTCCCCAGACTGAGTGTTCTGCCAATAAAGTCCTCAAAGAGACTGGGTAATTTCTGACTTGCATGTGGATGTCATCCAATTCTTCAGTTTAACTCAGTAACAGAGTATGATGAGTCTTGTGGTGAGAAATACATAAAGGCTACATTTATACAGCATATTAAAGAGGTCACATGACACGTGATTTTTTTTCTCTCTTTTGTGTTCATGGATGACTCAACATTATTATAATGTTCATATTTTATACCAGGAAATAGAAAGTTAATTGATAGCTATTTAGAGCCATCAAAATTCCCCTTTCAATAACCTAGTTAGACAATAAAGAATTACTTTATGTGGGATTAGGAACATCATAGAAAATAATTTATTAGGACTGATTTCCATATTGGTAGCTGAGCCAAGAGACTACTGGCGCTATTTGTTTACTTGAACTCAGTCATTGCAATTCTAAGTCAAACTGGTTTCCATAGTTTGAGACTGGCTTTACCCTTTTGCCTCTCGGAACTGAAGAGCATGAATAACTCTACAGGATATCCACTCCATTTTCCCTTTTCTTGAAAAGGATCTTAATGCGTAGCTGTGAGATATAATATCCTGTCATTATCCATGTCTAGGGATGTGGAAAGGGCTACAAGCTTATCTATAAGCTTGGTTCATTCAGAGTAAGATTAAAGAAACACAGAAAACAGATACTTAAGCAGTAAGAAATGTACTAATAGAAAGTATATACTACTATCAAATTAATAAATGCATAGAAAGTCACATAATCATCTTTTTATAAGAGATCTCACTCTCTGGTGATCAATTAATCAATGAACTTTCATGCAGTCATGAACATCCAATTAACCAGAATGTAATGGGCACATCTAAAGAATCACAATGACCTATGAAGCTTAAAATCAATCACCTGCTNATACGATAAATCTCATTAGCTTGATTAACAATAACAATAAAATATGTAAGGGAAGATGCTTCAAATTGAAGAGGGTGGAGAGAAGCATTGGCAGAGTGAACCAAGGAAACAAATACTTGGTCAGGTGTTCTTCATGGTTCTTAAGAGAAACGGCTGAGCTTGTCTTTAGACATCCAGAACTGTATGGCTGACTTTTTCTTTATTTTAAGCCAAGGGTGTGTGAAATTATTGCACATTTCTATTACACACACACACACACACACACACACACACACACACACACACTAAAATAGGAAGACACACAGAAAAGAAACAGAAAGGGACAGCAGATGAGAGGAGAGAAACAAGAAAGTCACCCAGTGATGCTGGGATTACCCTGGAATTGGCACTATGAAAATGGTTAGGACATGCTGTGAACTCTTTGTCCAAAAGCGCCATGCTGCTCAATTGTGGTGTGATATAACCCATTCTAACCTGAACCCATTCTAATCCATCATATCTCCCAAATTTCTGGAAATGTACTGCATTTCGTTTCACTGTTTCTCCCTTGGGGACCTTCATAAAGTTGCACTCTGAAGTTGGTTGACTGTGTATTTATCCCACATTTTGATTGTAATAGACCCCACTCTAGCCATACCTGGCAACTGATGTTGGTATTTGTCTGGAAGCTAAGCTGGAGTTCTCAGAGAGCCTGTCCTATACACAACCCCTTCCAATGCCACAGGGTTGACAGGTTTTGTGACTGGGTTAATGTTTACATTTCTCCTTTGGTAGCATACAGATTTAACTTCCTGTACCATGGACACTAGCACATAGGGATGAAGGCTCTATGTAGGGACCAGCTCAATTTCTCCATGTTCAATGAGTTCTGAAGATTTTATCTCCATCAATGGGGCCTGGCTGTCAGTTTGTGGAGAGCAACCTCTCTAGTCTTGGTGAAAGACTGGGTTGTTTGGAGATTCCCATGGGACCCCTTTGACCAACAACTCATTTAGATGTAACCCAATTCCAGTACTGGAAGCTTCACTTGGTGAAAAGAGATGTCCAGTTGGGGATCTATCTCCCCATTATTTGGCTATTTCATTTAGGTTGCATATATGTGTGTGTGTGCATAAATAAAATTTAGAAATTTTGTACTATATTGGGTTTCCATAGTACCCTTCAAATAGTCCTTAATTTTGGCTGTCTCTCCCTATGTTCTCTCTCTTGTCCTCTCATACCCCCAACCACTTGATCCTCCTACTCCAGTCCCCCTCCCCATACATCCATAACTATCTATTATATTTCTCTTTACTGGGAGATCTATCTGTTCCCCCTTAGACCTTTACTTTATATATAACCTCTGTGGTTCTATGGATTGTAACTTGGTTATCATTGACTTAATAGCCTGATTGCTTGAGCATTTTTAGAAATGCCCTCAGTACATATTAGATTCAGAAAAGTAACTGAAGCTAGAATTGTTAGAGGGCCATGAAATTAGCCCTCTAAATTAGCATTTTCTATACTCTTTTTTCNACTACACCCTTTATCCTGCCTCCTCTTGTTCATTCGTGATTTATTTGTAGAGTCTATGAGGTACAGGTGTAGAAATTGGGTACTGGATGCATTTAACAAGATTCTTTGTTATCTGAGAAATAAGAGTTGCCATCAATGTATACATTTTTGTCCTTTTAGTAAACTCTTAGGTGCATCTACATTTATGGCATGTTTTCTTGTGTGTGTTCTGGGAGTGTCTTTCAATGACCCTAGAAACTGGATGTAAATTGCATCTCTAAACATAAAAATAAGTTATTAGCAACTAAATTTTATTTTAAAGAGAGCAGATTTATATATTTAAGAAAAGGCATACAAAGAAAACTCTTCCAAAAATACAAGTGATATGGCATTTTCCCACCTTTGTAAGAGAGTGAGTATAACCCCCCCCCAGAAAAGGTTAAATATTGTTTGATACATGTAGAGTAATTTAAAATTTACTTAAGTAATCTTCAACTTAACACAGTCATTCAGTATTTTGTGAAATGCCCCCTTAAAATACACTCCTGTAGTTGATGATCTANACTTTGTCATGTAGACTGGGCAGTAGAAGCATGCATCCATCATTCTCTGTTGAGTGTGAATGAAAAGTGACCAGTCAACCATCTGCCTCTGCTGTCATGCCTTCCATGCCTGCTGCCATGCCTTCCTGCCATGATAGACTGAATCCCCTTCAAAGTGTAAGCCAAATAAAGCTCTTTCTGTCTTAACTTGCTTTTGTAAGGGTGTTTTATATGAAAACAATTAAGACAAAATGAAGTAGTAGTAGAATTTATGATTTTATAGTAGGTTAGGAAATCAAGAATTATGGTTCTTGGTTCAAAATATTCTATAAAGCAGAAATGGCTACTTAGGAAATATATCTTAGTTGTTTGAGTGCATATTTACTTCACTGAAAAAAATGAGACTAATGCCAATGTCTTTTTTAAAAAAGCAACGTGAATAAATATCTTAGTGTGTACTCCAGAAGTGTCAAGTGAATGTGGCACTAATTGCTTCACTTCCAGAAAGAATTCAGTCCCACCCCCATCCCTGTCCCAAATGCCCTCCACTTCCGTTGGTGCATGTCTATTAGAGGGCAAGACAGATGTACCACATTTAACTGCTCCTTAGCTCTATAGTTTAGTCTGTAATCTAATGCCAGCTCCTGTAAAGTTCAGGCTGTAGCAAGTATCTTTCACAATAAGTCATTCACACAGTGCTGTCCCTCTGAGTTTATAGGAAACAGCAGGAAAGTCAGGAGAACATATCCAGGCTGGTGTAGACTATCTAACCATTCTCCTTGGCTAATGTTAGACTCTTAGCCATCATTTATGAAGGTTAATTATTAGATCAGTGAGAGGAAAAGAACTTTCAATAGATATTCTCCCCTATATTTTGTAAAACATTATTTTTTCTCTGACTTCAAAACATTTCATCTGTACTTCAGAATATTTTTCCTGGTAGCACACCCTATGCCATCTTTTAAATATTCACACATCTACTTTATTTCCTTTAAATTAAAAGCCCCAGCAAATGGGTTATACAATGATCAGGAGAAGAACACATGAAGATATGAATGGAGATTGTCTCTGCCTGTACATAAGTAGTGATCTTGAGCAAATAACTATTGCTCCTTGAATCTTCCATTGTTAAATATGAAAGTTACACTTAGTAACCATCAAATGCTTTCTTTTCAGACTGTGTTTAGCTGGATTTTAGAACAGAGTTAACAAGAGATATGGACAAGTATATACGCATTCATCTATGACAGACATGATACACATGATCTTGAACAGTTGTATATGACAGCTCGTTAATCCAGGCTTAAATCTTCTGGAAGGTTCTTCAACAGAGAAAATTTTATGCGATGGATAGTTGCATTGTATAGTACACCTGCCATTAGCTATTTGTCCTGGAAATGTAAAACTTCTGTTATGATATGCACTAGACTAGATGCAGAGCTACACCCCAAAGAAGCTCATGTGGTTTTCCTGAAGCTGTGCCTTCCTCCTCAGTTGGAGTGTTCAGAATCCTAAGGCCACCTTGCTTTATTTAAAGAACCCCTCATTTTGTAGCACCTATACATCTTGTCAGCTGGGGTATTTTACATCATTTTAGTCAATTAACATTATTAGGGTAATTTTACTAGCTGGTACTCCTTGAGGCTAAGTAGCAAATGGTGCAATTTGAAGAAAATTGAGTAAATAAAATAAGGAAGAGACAAATGAAACAATATTCCAGAAGCNGAATGAGAAAATACTAGACTATTATCAAAGATATTAATATCATCATAGTAATAGAAACAATAAATGTACTTCTTCGAAAAACTAAACAGGACCCAGTTGAGAAGCAGACCTCAAAGCAGACCAATGCGGATGAGGCTGGGAATACTTCCTTCCACTTTAAGCACACTAAGTAATCCTCAGAACACCATTGTGTCTTCACTGGCTCCCCTGACATCCCAGAGGATGTGCCTGTGGTGATATTTTGTGTATGCTCTAACAAACAAAGCTTGCCTGAAGATCAGAGAAGCACAGAAGCCAGCCACTAGTTCTTACTTCTACCAAATCCTCAGCCAAAATGAGCTCCAAGCTCCTGTCTCCTCCCGCCTTATCATTTCTCTCTCTGTCCAGCCGTATAAATTCCTGTCTCTATCCTCCTAGTGCTGGGATTAAAGGTGTCAGGTTCCTAGTGCTGGGATTAAAGGCATGTGCCACCACTGCCTGGCCTCTATGGTTAACTAGTGCCTGGCTTTGCTCTCTGATCTTCAGGCAAACTTTATTTGTCAGAGCACAAACAAAATATCACCACAAGTGACTGATCTATTCATTCTTCATTAACCTACCCATTAGAAAGGCAGTTCATTGTGCTTTATTTTTAATTAAGACAATCATACTAAGGCTGTTTTATTTATGTCCATCAACTCTGTTCCATTGAAGCATTTGTACTAACTTATTTGCCCAACCTCAAGGTTCCATGACATTTCACGTGATCTCTGCTCCCAGGGAAGAGTCAATACAAAATTAAAATGTACATTTTAGGATATAAAATAGGGGGGAGAGATTGGAGTCATAATATTATGCAGAGGTAAGCAAATTCCAGCTTTACAGTGTAGTGGTCAGGCTACATGAGAGATTTCATGAAATGCCACATAAAGTGTGTCTTAGCTTTCAACCCTGAAGAAGTTGCTTCCATTTCTTGAGCAGCAAGCTCTCAGCTTAATACATGGGATTAATAAAAGAACCAAGTTCAGAAAGAAGGTAAGATGGTTAACAATATTAAGTGCATAAAATATTTAACATGATGTTTGACATAAAGTAAATTCATAAAAAGTAGCCACCATTAGAATCATTTTAAGTCAATAGAAGGAGAATTTGGATATTAAAGAATACTGTACAAAGTCAGGTGTTGTGATACATAGCTGTAATCCTGACACTTGGGAAGCAGAAACAGCAAGTTTATGGTAAATTTGAGACCAGCCTTGTTGGCACAGTGGGCACTACTAGCCCAGCCAGAGCTATATAGTGAAATCCAGTCTCCAGAAAGAAAAAGTCTTAAAAAGAACGAAAGAGTGTTGTAGTAATACCGCAGGAGACAGTTATTGACTATTTTTATTGAGGCCTAGAGTCTCCTAGCACTTGTTGCTCATAACTGGTGATCACCAGCATTTCCAGAGAACTCCCGTTCTGGAGAGTGCAGTTCTGTGCGTTCCCTTTGCATTTTCTCACACAGTCTTCAGAGNGACCTGTGACTTCAGTGTTATCCTTGCACAATCAACCATTTCACAGATAAAGACACCGAGACTGGCAATATCTAAATATTTACTAGCCAAGTAAAACAGAATATCCAGATAACAAACGATAAGCCCAGGATGTAAATCTTTGACTGTGCACTGTGTTGCTACCAATGGTCAGCTGGGGTTCAATGACTATGGGAGCAACCATGTGGGACCCGGTGCTACATGCAATTCTACACTGTGGGTGACGTCTGTGTACCTCGGTGTGGAGCTGAAGGGCCATATCTCTCGATCGGAGGCAACTTTCCCTAACCATCTGACTGAGAAAAGCTGGTTTTCACATTGTCGTAAGAACACTGCCCCAGGCGGGGAAGCTCCAGAGTCTAAACTACCTCCCATGGCTAGCAGCAATTCTGCCTATGGAGGCAGGCTTGGCTGTGTATTTTTTTTTTTCAGTCAGTGTTCTGTTCTCTATGCGGGTGTGCCCAGGAAGAACCTAATCATCTGAGAACCTTGGCCATGAGAATGGATGCCACTGTGTCACTTGATCAAAGAACACAGAGCCGTTAATGTACCAGAGCACCCTTGTTGCGGAAATGAGTCACACCACAGAGCCTGGCTGATGTGGCATCATCTGGAAACTGCAGCAAAACTCAAGGGCTGCTCTCAAGTGGAGGAGATGCTGGCACGTGCCCAGGAAAAGGTGCGGAGTGTGCCAGACTCATAATAAAAGAAAGGCTTCATAGTCAGACCTTTTGCTATAACTGTCTCTCCTTTCTCTTTTTAAAGCTATTTTTCCCTATTGTAAATAATCCCATTAAATGAAGACCATTGTCTCCCTTTTCGCACAAGAGGCCCATTCAGCCTTTAGCAGTAATGAAAAGGAAAAACACACACATCCAAAGGTTGAGGGGTGTGGTGTGTTCCACCAAGAAGGAAACAGAGGAGGGGAGGAGTGGAGCTGAGGAAGGAAGGGTCCAGTGTGTCAAATTTGCCCAGCCACTTCAGAAAACCTCACATAAAACCTCTCCATAGCTGATGGTGGTTATGAGGGAAGAAATAACATTTTAAAAGATAGACATAAAGAGTTGCCCTTGTGGTTTCTGACACAGACATGAGTGAAATAAATGGCTTAGATACTGAACTAGTAACTTCCCATTGTTGTGACAAAGCACTTCACCAAAGAAACTGAAGGAAGGGAGGGTTTTACTTCGGCTCCCAACTTGACCCTGAAGTCTACCAGAGAGGAAACCATGGCAACAGCTTCATGATGGCAGGAGTGTGAAGCAGGAATCCCTCACCTCTTCCCAGGTAAACAGAACGAGAAGTACAGAGAGAAAGTAGGACCGGGATACACAAGCCCAAGTCCCAGCCACCTCCTCAAGTTCCCCAGCCTTTCAGAACAGTGCCACCTCTGGGGAAGAAGTGTTCAGACATAGGAGCCTATGGGGGACATTTCATACTCAAACAACAGATGCTGACTGACACAAGCAAGAGTTGAGCTGGTGATCCAAAGAGTATACTTTCTGCAGCCCTCGGTATCCATATTTGACTCCAAATAGCTGC
>LZPO01098178.1:6838-28178 GCA_001675575.1 Neotoma lepida
ATGGGATTCTCCTTGGTGTTTTGCTTCATCTGAGAAAGTATGGTGATCACATCACGTGCCTTTNTTTGGACACGTGTTAACCTCATAACTAAGAAATGTGATCCATGAACATGTGTGTGGTCCCAAGTTCTCTTCTGCAGCGCCTTCCACTTGCCTCTCTTCTATAGCTCTCAGACATCCACGAGCCTTTTCTCCTCTTTGTGGAAGTTGTGAACTCACTCCAGTGTGAGCCCTTGATTGTCAAACTAANAGCTCACAACTTTTTGGACTTGATATTCCTAAACAATGCAATGTGATAAAACTCTCTTCAAATATATAAACAGAACACACCTACAGAAATAGCAGACCCTGAGATTGTATACATGGGAAACCTNGTTTGACTATTTTGATTAACTTGACTGCTCAAGTCAGTCAAAATGTAATCACCAGTGAAGGCAATGGTTTGACAGATTTTTTGGCCTACNGATTGCTGATTTGGTTGGCTTGCCTGTCAGGTTGAAGTGGTCAGATTGACTGGAGACATTCTAACAGACAAATTTGACTCAGGAGGACGTGGGTGGCTGTATACCAGAATCTACTTTAAATAACTTTATTTGAAATCTGCACCTATTTCCTTGGGACTAGGGAGAGAAGTTTGAAAGTGACATGCTACAGCATTTGACTTTCTAGACTGAGATGTCTCAGCGATAGTTAGAGTTGGCAATATGTATTTATAGGCTACAACACAATCACATTTTCCTGATGCACACACAGTTCAATAAGACTGAAACTTTATTCCAACTTGGGAGCATCNTAAGAAAGCCTCATTTTTGCTGACTTTTCCGAAGCGTTGATGATAGACATATGACAGTAAGTAACTTCTCAAATATCTGGTAACTCATTTAATCTGCAGTGTTTTTTAGTAAGCAAAGTGGACCTTGCCAGAAGTAACAGTCCTTCTAGGGAGAATTTATGAAAGAAAACAGAAACAAAACACTGAATAGAACATAAGAGGCAAGAAAATTTGGCTGAACTTATTATTTAAGCTAGTTTTGAAGGAAGCCATTTCAGGTATCATTTATAATGTCCCCTTGGAACGATTTTGTAATGAACTCCCAAACTCGGGCAAGACAAAAATAACACTGTAAAAATGGAAAGAATGATTTATGCTTATATTAGGGTCTTGGATTTTATGGGGAAGACATAATGAGGTTATTGTCTGCTCTAAGCATATTTTTATAAAGTCTGGTTTATGTTGGTTGAGTAGCCTAATGTATTTACATTGAGAATCTGAAATATCCTGTTATTGTTAGAACAAATTATTTATGTGCGGCTTCTTAACTCCCCCCAAATTCTTACTTTTCATGTGAAAATGTTTTGTAAATGTTCAGGATTTAGATGTTATCTCATGTACTTAAAAAATAAATTCAATGGGAAGTTTAGGTAGAAGTTAGGGGCAGAATGTTTGCAAAGGCTTTAAAATAATGACAAGTTTCTTCAGATAGCCTAACACTCATATTTTCTCTATGTTAGAGTCACTTAATCTATCATGCTACTTTTTTTAAAATTTGTGATTGATCAAGAGAAAGGAAGCTTACTTTGGCTTTGCTTTCAAGTTTATGTTTCCTAGCCATATTATGAGTAATTGTTCTTAGCAATTAAAGCCTTTTACTTGAGTGAGACAGCTACGCAAAATTTCTTACTATAAAAAAATGCTATCAGAGGGGTTTGGGGCGTATGTATTTAAATATCACGTATTCTTAACAAACTGTAATATCATTTTTCGTACTGTTTCAGTGATCATCTTGATGCTTCACGTCATTTACACATTTAAGACTGTTTTAGTAGGCTATGCCAAAGTATTGTACAATTTATCTTACAGGGAAATGATGTTTGAAATGTTCCCTCCTCGGCATCAGAAATTGTCATGAAGATATTTGTTAGCTTGAGTGGCAAAACTTTTATGATGGCTATTGATTGGAAGCAAGGATTAGTTCTNGATGCTTGCTTNGTTCTATCACGTACTTCCGATCTTTAAGAGATTGTGTAAGGCATAGTGAGTAAGGATTACCAGCTCACGGGCTGGACATAATAGTCAGATGAGGAAAGATAGAACAACAAGAAATGGATTTAATTCAAAGCAAACATGTAAGTATTCAGAGAGCTATGCTACTATCATTAAGACTATGAATGCAATTTTTAACTCAGAAGCCAGCACAGGGACAGAGGTAAGTAGACTTGGTTTGCTTTTAAATCTGTCATCTTTGTTTCTCTGCACCTTAGCTAATGAGTTGAAATATAAATAAGAAATGGTTGTTATAGGTGATTAAGTTGGAGATCATAAAAGGGACTAATCAATGGATATAAAAATTCTCTATGAATAAATATTATTGTATAAAAATCAAATNCAACACCACTTGGCTTCTTATCCTATAATTTTGCAGCTGCATATTAAAAAATTCAGTCTGTATATAGATATATAAATGATATATATATAAAGCCTCTGATGGAGAGTGAAGTTACCAATCGTGGAAACATTGAGACACCAATTTGTCTGTGCACTACATCACTATTTTTGCTGTGCTCATGGGAAGTGGTAATATCTAATGTTAAGAAAATGTCTACCACTTTGTCATTGTAAAGTACTCTACAAGTCATAGCAAAGAAGTCAGAGCCATGTTTGCCACTGAAGTTTGAAGAAGCATGGTTGATGGACAAGCTTGCTTCCAATACCTCGTTCATGGTAGATTATTTNCTGTGATGAACAAAACAGCCAGTGCTAACAAGCGTGAGAATTTGCTGTTAGGTTGTACATCTCCGGAAACAGTTAGTGAACAATTGGAGGGAAAGATGCAAGCATTGTGAGAAGTCAATGAGGATAGATCAGGGAGGTCTTGATTCTAAGGTTCAAGTGTGTTCAGAAGGGTTCCAAGGCCCCAGGCTAGACCTCAGAGCTCAGCCTGCAGCTCTTTTGCTCTCTCTTTTCTGTGTGTTCTTTTACTAATGGAGTCCTCTCATTCATTGGATCCTCCACTTTCTTCCCTCTTGACCTGGCCCTTAGTTGCTTTCACANCCACCCTTTCCTAATTAGAATTACATCTTGTCTCTTCTTCTATTGCACTAGTTCATCCATGGCCAGTGCAGTCTGTGTGCTGCTGTCATAGAAGATAGTCCTACAACAATATAGAGTACTATTTCCACAAGTCTTTAGTTGCAACTGGGCCTTCTAGTCCACCTGGCTGTACTCTAGCCCGTCTCCCATCTCGTTGGGCAGATTTCTTATATTTAGCTTCTCTCATCCAACTTCAGACTTTATTAGCCCTCTTTACCAGTAGATGACTTTGCAAATAACCATATTGAGATAATACAATATAGAAAGAGATTCTCAGCCCCTTCTCAGATTTCTAAAATCTTTTCCCTAGAAAGAGAGTATTTCCAATAAAACTTGGATCTTTGCTTTGGTCTAAAATCTGTTTTCAGCCAGCTACCTAATCAATCACCCGTTTCCCTTGGATCTTCTGCCTGTGTTTACTAACTNATTGCCTTTTGCCTATAAACACTATGGTGTCTCTGTCTGTAAGCACACAACATGCAAACATATATGTACACACATCTTTCTTCACCACAGAACCATTGTAATAACTGAAAACTGCAAAATGTATCTTCTTGTTTACGATTAGGCACCCCCAACCCTCAGTGCACACACATGAACTTAAAACATGAACTTAAAAAATAAGAGAACTTTAGAGCATGACACAACCTTTAAAGTATTCCTTGGAAACCACTGGATGGCATCTCCTACATAAAGGGTAAGGAGAGCTTCGTGCTGAATGCCCCCTACTTCACAGGTCACTGCATTCTTGATGCTACATCACAGGGAGATCTGGTATAGAGAAACAAACTTGGAAGGCATTCATATGTAGTTGGCCTTTCAAACTAAATTATCAGATAAGCTCTTCCATGAAGCTTNTGGAGAGAGAGATGTCAGTATCCTGTCTAAGGCACAAGATCTCCTTGTTCACAATTCACTGTCCCTGCAGGCTGCTTTCCACTCTCTGTCCATGCCTGAGAAGGGTTCTCCTGAGAATCCCCAGTGACCCACTTATCTCCAGATCTGCTAAAGGCATCTGCTCCTCATTGTCTTCTCTCTTCCCTGTGGCATGTGACTTTGTTAAATCCTCTCTTCCTCACACTCTGCCCTACTTTGACCTTGTGATCTTACACTGTCCTCATTTTCTAGCACGTTTGTGATAGTCTTTGTTTCTTCCACTCCTTGGCGCTCCTCAGAATTCTGAATGCTTTGTCCATCAGATTTTTGTTCTCCTGGATGACTTTAAAAAAAAGAGAAACGACTCAGTGACTTCTTCCAAGTCCACCCTCCTACCTGTACCTCAGCTGTGCACGGACTCCCTCTGAGATGCTCCTCAGACTCCAATTTCCTTAAGCTTATGCTGAATTTATTGTATTTTCTTCAAAATGCACTTCGTTTGGTAATCCACCTCTATACTTTTTCTTATTTCACGTCACAGAATCATATGTGGCTATTCCTCTTTCTTGCCTGTGTAATTTCATCAGAGCTACACGTATTGTTAATAATTACTTTGTCTATGTTATGATTAACCCTTGGCTTACAGTTTAGCACTACAAAAACTATTGCCTTCTCTTGGGCCCTCTATTATATTCTCCCAAGTTACTGANAATTGCTATTTGTTCTTGGTCCTAGGATGGTCTTGTAATAACTTAGTCTCCATCNCATTGCTGGAGGGGTATTTCTGAAGAGGTAAACTGATTATAATGCTATCTTCCCCTCTAAACTGCCAGTACTTTGATANGGCTTTTAGAACAAAGCTTAAAGTAGTGTTTTCACCTCTTGATCAATTGTCTTTTGCCTCATTTTCTAGGTTTATTTCTTTTCATCTATATTTTATTGAGATCATTGTGAGAAGAAGGGATGAAGGGAGAGAAAGAAAGAGGAAAGAGAGAGAGAAAGAGGAGGAAGGGAGGGGGAGGGAAGGAGTTAACNAAGGAGGGAGGGAAGGAGGGAGAGAGGTGGGTGTTTACCAGCATAATTTCTGCTATAGGAGCATTTTGATAGCATCAAGAGGTTAATGGAAGGCATTGCATTTGGGGAACTGGTTTTTCTTTTTTTTGGGCCAGCATTTTCTCAAGTCTAGCTATGTTTGGGAAATCCCATAATCTCAGCATTTGTAGACTGGCTGTTTCTTGGAAGTCCTCAGCAAAATCCATAATGTCAGTAGAATGAGAAAATAAAACACAGAATTAATAAAAACATATCTTCATTTACTTCTCATTGCTGCTATAACAATTTTGCTAACATCTTAGTGGTTTGAAATCAGGACAGAAATTTATTGTCTTGGAGTCTGGTAGACAAAGTCCTGGCAGAGCTGCCTGGGCTATCCTCAGAGCATAGGCAAGGTTAGGTCCTTTCTAGGAGCTCCAGGAGTTTGTGTTTCCTCCTTCTCCAGCTTCTTTGGTTAGTTTCCTGCATCATGTCGACTTCAGCACTTATTGCCGTATCTTCCTNTGTCTGACTGTCCTATCTCCTTCTTGTGAGACCCTCAGGGTTACATTGGACCTGGACAGCTGATCCAAGGTTATATATCCATTGTAAGAACTTTTATTATATCTACAGAGTTCCTTGTGCAATTGAAAATTGCATATTTGGGTTTCTTCTGAAGTTCTGGGGATTAAGTTGTCAGCGTCTTTGATAGGGGAGATATCTTATACTACAGTCACAGAAAATTATTGGAAAGGGTTAAACTGTCTTTCTAATACAGTTCATTTGCTTTTTGTCATCTATGCAAAAATATTTTTCTTTATTTTTTTAATTGTTTTTTTTCTAAAAAATGTATGGAAAAAAGATCTCGAGTGTGAACTTCTACTAGAAATTTCTCTGTATATTCCAAATCACAGTATCACTTAGCATTTGGGTTTTATTCTTTCTCTAGATTAAGTGATACAGAAGAAAAATTTAGGAGACATCCTTTCTGTCACAGTAAGTCTATCTAGATTCTTTATAGATATAAAAATATTTTATTAGTGTGTGTGTGTATGTGTGTGTGCATGCATGTGTGCACATGTGTACATCAGAGGACAATTTTGTGGACTTGTGAAAGCTTTTTGGTGTGAGATTATAGGCAAGCTTTATTACCTGCGTGTATCTGAGAGCCCTCTTCAAGGAGAAGTGTGAAGACAGTCACTTGAATGACTGGGATGTGTGATTTAACTTGCGGCTCATTGCTGTGCTTCTGCATTCTGGGGCTTTCAATTACACCAGTTTCTTGATTCTTCCCATTAAATTGATGTTTCTTGGATATATATTTTTTGTATCCATAAAAATTCAATGCAGATGTATGTTTCCTTGTTTCCAATGAAACTTTGTTCTTCAGTTACAACATGAGGTGAATCTATGACAAGTGTACAACTGAAGGTCACTCCTAAGGTGACACAATACTTGAGGAATTTGATATTGTAGATATTCTATTAACAAGTGCATGTGAAACNCAGAGAGCTCCAAAACTATAATATGTACTGTGAGGTAAAACAAAGGCGAGATCAGTTTTACCCTTTTCTGATAAATGCTAGCAATCTCTATAAAAATTGAGTGATGGAAATGTACTTCTGAACAAAGCCAGTGTCTGTAGTTTGTCAATCAAAATGAATAATCTCAAAGTCTCATTTTCAATTAGATTATTTTAATATTTAACTACCTAAAATGCCCCAATCATACTCTTTAGAAAATTGTTAGACTAGAATACTACAGTTCTAATGATGACATTTTATTATGATAGAAATGACTTCATTAATTGATGATCATATATCAACCCATAAAGTAGATAGAAGATATAAAAAATACAAGTCAAAGAGAGTTTAGAGCCCTTTTAATTGTTTAGGTTTTCTTTCCCTCGAGTAAACCTTTATATGACACTTCAGGTCTTACAAATATGAAAATTTCATATATATATTCATTTCAACCAAATTAAATAGCACATGAATTTCTTTTATAAAGTTCAAATAAATTGACATTATATTGGTATCATCCCAAATGCAAACACTAGAATATAATAAAAATGATAAATGTAGTATATGTGTAACANAATGATGCAAGACATTTCAAAAACAGTAAGTTTTGGATTTTTATCACAAACATTCTCTTTTGTGACTTCAGATCTATTTCAGAACATGGAGAATTTTTTAAAAAGTGCATTGGTAACTTTCCAAAAATATTTGAAACATGACCTTTTAAAGAAGCCAGTCCTGTTTCCCATTTATTCTCTGCACCATTGAAAGAACATTAGCTACTTCATAATGAAAATAATATCAAAAGGTCACTGGGGATGAAAAATAGTACAGTCAAGCATTACAGGAGAGTTTTGCTTTAACTGATAAGTGAATAAGAAATAGAGTATTATTTAAACATGTTTGTTGACTCCTCTTAATAAATATTAGTATTTAAGATCCCATGAAATCAGCTACCCCACCCCATCCTCTTGTTTCGTGGTTTCCTCAGGTACTCAATGTTAAACAAACCTAACTAAAAATAACTGAGGAGTTGAAGCTAGGAGCCGCATATATGAGAGTACATGTGGCATTGTCTTTATGGGCTTGGGTTGCCTTAGCTTGTATTTTTTTTCCAATTCCATCCATTTCTTTGAAAATTTCATAATTCATTTTTTCTTTACAAAGGAGTCACTATATATATATATATATATATATATATATATACTGCATTTTCATTATCCATTCATTAGTTAGTGGACATGCAAGGTGCTTCCATCTCCTAGTTATTGTGAATAGAACAATGGACATAANTATGTAAGTATTCACATCATAAGATATAATGTCCTTTGCCCAGGAGTTTATATCTGGATCATGTGGTAGCTATCTTTTTAGTTTTTATTTTTGAGAAACTTCCAGAATACACTAGCTTATACTAGATTATAATAATGTGTAAGAGTTTCCTTTCCCCACAGCTATACCTGCATTAGTTATTATTAGTAATTCTTCATGATAGTCATTCTAATGGGGTGACATGGAATCTTACAGTGGTTTCCTAATGTGTAGAAGTATCAAGCACACTTTTAAGGGTTACATCACCATTTGTATTTCTTCTTTAGAGAACATACCATGTGGCCCATCCTCATCTATACTGGAATTTTGTCTAGCTTGTTATTACACAGATCTTGGGCATTCAGGCTCAGGTGCTGAGAGTTCATGTATGCAACGGTGCTATTGTGTCTGTAAAATGCTGTTTTGCTACAAATGCTCACTATCTCTGGCTCATACAGTCTCCATGCTCCCTCTTCTGTGATGATCTCTAATGTTCTTTACAGGGACAAATGTGATGATACTATCCTATTTATTCTCCACGCGTTGACCAGTTGTGATTCTCTGCATTAGTTACTATCTACTTTGTAAAGAAGCTTCTCTAATTAACATTTAGAGNTGCACTAATCTATGGGTATACATGAAAGAACTTATATGGTAATTTATTACTATGTACATTTAGTAGAAAAATATTAGATTTTCTCCTAGCTCCTATGATCTAGCCACAGATTTTTGATCCTGTTAAATATACTGGACATAAATGAGTCTTAAATCCAATCAGAAAGGGGTTGGTTACTCTCATAACATTTGAGCCACTATTGTATCAGTAAACATATCATGAAAGGCCAGTCAGTGTTGTAGCTGCCAGGGTTCACAGNTGGGTTAAACTTGATTATTTTACTCCTCTCCTACCCATTTAAAAAATTAGAATGTTTTATTCTTGGTACTTGGCTTTTTGAATTCTTTGTGTATTCTCATCATGAATCATCTGTCAGGTGCATAGCTGGCAAAAATAATATACAATTTCTAATCCTATCGAAAAGCCAATTTCCTAGTGCTAGGCATCACTATCCCTCCAGTTCTTAAGCAAGAGAACTTGGTTTTTCAACAATGCATTTTGAAACATCTCTTCAATCCTTTGCCTTTTCTGCTTGATCTCTGTTGCTCTTATCACATAGCAACTCTTAGTTTAAACAACTCTTTTTGTTGACCAAAATTTATTTACCCCTTAAAAAAATCATGGGCAAAATGTCTACCACTTACTCCTTGGGATGAAGAAAATGAAACCATTAAATACCCCAAATATGGAAGTTTCATCAGCCTTGCAGTCCTAGTCTAAGGCATATATGCTTTGGGGCAGTTTCTTCTTTTCAGTGATTTTTTTTTCTTACCTATTACCTCCTATTCCATGATCCTTACACATGGCACTACATCCTGGTGCAATGCTTTTTTTTTCTGTACTCTTTCTCAAGTTCCTATATACTTAGCTACCAGGTCTAGCCCTCAACCTCTTTAATGATATCTTCCTAGACTTCTGCTAAGGTAATATCTTTTTCCACATGCTCATAGTCATATTCATCTTTTATTCCTATTACCTAGAGCACTTCAAGACATAGTCATCTTTATGATTGCTTAATTAAAATCTTCACAAGAAGAGAAGCCATATTAAACTTTCTGACTATTATGACCAGCTTAAATAGCTACTGGACACAGGTCTTCATGCATTTGTTAAAGTAGCAGAAACTACTTTTCATTTGATTGACTTGCTCACATTTTGTCTAGAATTTTCATGCTTGATTTTATGGCATCTTTTGGTTTCATAGGACTGATCACATTTAATTATAATTTGATGCTTAAATATTGATCTCTCAGACTGTAAATTCTTTGAATAATGTATTGTGTCTGACATATACTAGCTACAGAAAAATATTTGTAGAATTGAATTGAAGGCTGTCTCTTAGTGATAAGTTAATTACTTAGTTTTCATTGAGTATGACGTGGGTTCAATGTCTAGAATTTGGATCAAGAAAAATAACTAATGACTATTAAACTTGTAAATATAATATTAAGTAGATTTTTAAATTATCATGACTTTAAAGGATTCTGAATGCTTTATAGTTATGCACAAGACTTGCTGACTACAGTGTATGTGGGTATTGTACTTCTTTGAAATCCAGGTGAAGGAGTTAATTTCTGATATGCTTCTAGATTATTATTTATGCCTCACAAATTTTCATTTCAATATATTTTTAGAGTATGTCAAATTAAACAACAATTTGCTGGTATTGCCTTATATTTTCTATATGTATTAATTGATAATTTGATTGAAGGAGTCATATAAACAAAACCAATAAGCACACATATAAATGGGGCTGGATGGAATTACAAAGGAAGCTAGATTTCTTTGAATCTCATTGAATGTAAACATTTTATTACTAGAACGATATTGAACTAGGAAAATTCTGCTTAATAATATTCATGTCCTGCTAAAGTGTTTTAAGTGTAGATTTTTCCTTTAAGACACATCACTAGAATTATCCGAATTCAAATGATTGAGACTGAAGGAATATGTTACAATCACATTTTACATCATTATCCATTAAATGGCTCTGAATTATATAATACTCAATTGAAATATGCTGACAGTTATTCAGAAACCTAAGTAAAACTTTTGATGAACTGAGTCCTACTTTAGTTCAGTACTTACATCTCAATCAGACAGGCTCTGCTGTATAATTTTAGGTTTAGTCAAGATGAGATTTATGGGTGTATCATATTCACAGACTACTGTGAAGAAAGTAAGATTTGAAGAAATGAGTTATTAATCTTCACTGCGGAACATTAAGAAATGTCATGTGGCTATTATAAGTTGGTACCTAGGAGGTAGTGGATTCATAAGCCCCCCAAAATAGATTTCCTCCTATATACCTCTGATATCTGAGACATAATTAATTGTGACCTATTATTCATTTGTGAAGTCCAAATGTTTTACTTCATTTATAATGTTCAAATGGAGTATAAAATTAACAAAATTTCTTAAGGACTGTCATGCTGTAGAGAACATGGCTGTCCATCATCTTTCTTAATATCTGTTTGCATGTACATGTATGTGGTGATTGTGTATGAGCTTTATTTGCTATCACCAAGTAATAGATATTCAATTTACTAATGCATTTTATTTTTATTTTACTGACGATCTCATTAGGTATGGGTCTGTGTTTGCTTTGCTAGTCAAAATAGTGGTGACAAAATGTTTTGTTACAGAGAGGACTGTGATATGATACTTGTTGTCACTCTTTAGTTTTGAGTTTCTGTGGAGAAGTAGTGCCCAGAGGCTGATGAGCTTCCTCACAGGCCCTTTGTTTCTTGTTTGGATAAGTGCTCTTCAGGTGGATGATGACATGTGGGTCATAGCTTTGTTGTCTGGAACGTTCTCTTGGAATTGGTTTGTTAAGAAACACTTAAATGTTTGTTGAGTGGTTGTTAAATTAGCTGAGAGCTTTCATTGGTTCTCTTCTGCTTTCTGTCTGTTAAAAGATAAGTTTCAAACGAAGCTAAAATAAGAATAATCCTATAATATAAAATAATTTATATTATTCATAGCAAGATTGAAAGAGATGTAATATAAATAGACAGTATTATAGAATAAAAAATCACTGGGTCTGCACATAGAGTTGGTTGGTTTTAACATAAATACCCACTTGTAACTTAAATATCCTTGCAGAAAACAAAGCAACACAAAAACAAACAAAACTTGTATCTCTTTGATGGGTTCTAAAATCCATGGAAGAGCTAGGTCAAAAGGCTTTGTTAGTACACACTGAAGAGTAAATTGAATTAATAATTTTAAAACTGCTGTTTTCATGTGAAAAGGCATGTNTCTCCACATGGGAATNGACAAAGCCCTGCTGCAAGCCATGCTTGTCTGTCTTACCCTCATTTTTCAGAAGCTCTTCTAGTAGCAATTCTGTCTGGCTGCCAACATCTCTTCTCACAGTGGAATGTTTGTTATAACTGATGAACTTACACTGAACTCTCACCTTTTCTCAAAGTCTGGGACTTACAGTAAGAGTTTACTTAAGGTACTGTTTATGCCATGGATTTTAAAGAAATGGATGATAACATGTATCTACTATGCTGTGAAGACTAGTTTTACTGTTTTGAAGATCCAGTACTCTGTGGTCCACCCACTTTTACTCACCTTCCAGCCTAGTGCACACCTGACATCTGATTATCTTTGTGCTTTTCTTTTCTAAATGTCACAGAATTGTTACGANGCAGGATGTGACCTTTTTAGATTGACTATTTCACTGAGTGACATGCTTTTAAGTTTCCTTCATGTGTTTTAATTGTTTAAATCATTTATTTCTTTTTAATTTTTAAGTTGTTTTTTAACTTTTAAATTATGTGTATATGTGTGTCTCTGGGTGGATTTGTGCTCACTGAGGCCATAATAAGAGGTGNGATCTCCTGGAGCTCAAGTAATAGGCAGTTGTAGGTTTCCTTTTTTGGTTGCTGGCAACCAAGCTTAAGTCCTCCNCAAGAGCAGCAGGTGCTTTTAAATACTGAGCCATCTCTTCAGCCCGCATTCATTTATTTTACATGTCTAATAACATTCTATCATCTGGATATACCACAGTCAATATAGCCATCCAACTGTTAGGAGAGACCCTAAGACCACTTCTGAGTTTTCACAGTTTTTAACAAAGCTTTCATATAGGCATTTGCTAGATATGTTTCAGTTAAACAACAGGTAAATAACTAGGGCACAGATGATGGGTTGTGTAGTAAGAGTATGACTGATTAAAAACATCATAAAATTATCTTGCAAAATGGCTCTACCACTTTGCAATCTTACCATTATAATGAATGGTAATCTTACTATTATACAATCTTACTATTATAATGAATAATAGCCCACATGGCTTCACACCCACCCCTCGCTTGTTTGACACCACCAGTGTTCTCTAACAGGTGTATAGTTGTAGTTGAAGTTTTCCTGTGTCCCACCTGGCCTGCGGTTGGGACAAATCTCTCCCACTCATGTCCTGAAGCTGCTTAGTCCCAAGTAAACACACAGAGGCCTATATTATTTACAAACTGGATGATGGCCTATGGCTCAAGCTTCTTGCTAGCTAGCTCTTCTGTCTTAAATTAACCCATTTCTGTTAATCTATGTTTTGCCATGTGTTTTGTTGCTTTACCGGTCTGCTGGCATGCTGTTCCTGGGGCGGCAGGCTGGCATCTCCTCCACCTCTGCCTTTCTTCTTCTTATCTGCCTGGATTTCCCACCTGCCTCAAAGCTGCCTTGCCATAGGCCAATGCAGCTTTATTTATCAACCAATCAGAGCAACATATATTCACAGCATACAGAAAGACATCCTACAGCATATAGTGGTAAGTTATTGTTTTGATTTGCATTTTCATGATGGCATATATCTCAAAGCATCTCTTATTTGTTAAGTATGGGCCTTCCCTGTTGTGACGTCTGTACGGGCTTTGGCCCATTTTTTCAGTCAGGTTGTTTGCTTTTTACCCCCTTATTGTTTGTTTGAGACTTCTTTCAGTATTATGGGTAACAGTTCTTCATCAGATAGAGGTTGCTTTTGGAAATATTTTCTCTTTGTGGCTTCTCTTCCATTATGCTAATAGTGTCTTTTACAGGGAAGAAAATTGTAATTTTAGTGAAGTCAAGAGTATTGCATTTTTCGTTGTGATACCTTAAAAATTGTACTATAGTGTAAGTCACATGTTTCAATTAGTAATTAAATTTCTTTAGTAGATAATGATCTAACCGAGTGTTTCCAATTTGTTGAGTTTTGACACATTATGTCTTTCAGAAAGTTGGGCCATTTCATTTAGGTTATCAAAGCAGTGAAGCTACAGCTGTACATTGTATTAATTTGTTAGCCTTTACTGTCTTTTGTACTGTACAGTGAGAGTGTCTTTCTTCTCTTTCTCCTCCTCCTCCTTTTCCTTCTTCATTTTGCTTTTCATTCATTGTTTCATTTTTCTTTCCTTTTTCTTTTTGACACAAAATCTGGGTATGCTAACTAGCCTAATTTCAAGCTTATGGGCTGTGACAAGCCACCCACCTCAAGTTCCTAAGAAGCTGGCACAATAGGTGTGCACCACCATGCCTGGCTTTACGTATTAATCGTTTAAATCCTTTCTCAGTTTTATTAGTTAACCTAGGAAACAAGCTTATTAATTTTCATTAATCTTTTTAAAGAATCAGCATTGGGTATTTTTTCTCAACTGAATTCTTATTTTAATCTTCACTGTGTTTCACTTTAATTATGTTATTAATTTCCACTTATGTCTTGGATCTGATTTGCTCTTCTATATTTAGTTTACTAAAATGTTAATTTAGATTTTTTTAATTTCAAAATTTTTATTGATTTTTTTCATACATTATACCCTATATTAATTTTTATGGAACAGGATAATATGTATAGATAAAAGAAGTAGATTTTTAATTCAAAAGGTTTGATGAAAATGTTGATGTCACTTTGGGCATATATTTGAATTTGGGGGGGTTATTTTATAATACATTTAATTAAAAAAAGGTTTACCTCACTTTCCCCCTTCCTTTTCCTCTCCCTAGCCCCTCTAAGGTCACTTCTTTCCAACCCTTCCTGTTCCCTCTACAACCTCTCCCAATTGCATTCACTCTGACATCGATAACCTCTTTTTTCTTTTATTACTACTACACACAAATACACAAACATGCACACACCCACATGTACACACATGCACACACACACACAAGCACACACACACAAATACACACACATGCACACACACACATACAAATATAACCATTATTTGCTCTCTTGGTCACTATTCAATTGCTATAAGAGACACCATGACCAAGGCAACTCTCATGAAATGAAGCATTTAATTGGAGCCTTGAAATAGTTTCAGAGGTTTAGTTTGTGATCAACATGCTTGAGGCATAAGAGCTCACAGAGAGAGAGAGAGAGAGAGAGAGAGAGAGAGAGAGAGAGAGAGAGAGAGAGAGAGAGAGAGAGAGAGAGAGAGAACTGGACCTAACATGGGCTTTTGAAACCTGAGGCTTATCCCCAGCGACACACTTCCTTCAAGAAGAGCACACCTACTCCAAGGCCACACCTTCCAATCCTCGTAATTTTTTCAAATAGTGCCACTCCNTGGTGAATAAGAATTCACATATATGAGCCTATGGTGGCCATTCTATTCAAACCACCACAGTTGCCTGTAATTCTTTGTCCAGGGGTGGGATCCTATAAAATTTTACCCTTTCCATGTCAGCAGATATATTGACATTGCCATTATTCTCATCTTGTTCATGTAGTCATTTCCAGGAGAGGCGGTTTCAAACCAGCCTTCCTGGTGTTCTGGCTCTGACAGTCTTTCAGGCTCTTCTTCTGTGATTTCCCTGAGGCATAGAGGCAGGAGCTGTGATATGGATGCACCCGTTGGGCCTAGGCTCCTCATTGTACCTTGATCTCCGCCATTGTATCCAGCTGTGGATTTTGGTGACACAGCTGCAGCAAAGAGAAGCTTCTTTGATGAGGCATGGGAAATACACTTATATGAGAAAACTTGTAGTTAGGAACCACAGATCAACAGGAGCATTTCATTTTTTTATTTTTGGTCTGAGCTTAGCCTTTAATGGCTGAACCATCTCTCCTGCCCATGAGAACATTT
Source organism: Neotoma lepida (assembly GCA_001675575.1). Lineage (NCBI taxonomy): Eukaryota > Metazoa > Chordata > Mammalia > Rodentia > Cricetidae > Neotoma > Neotoma lepida. The sequence continues at coordinate 22,358 of LZPO01098178.1, forward strand.
TGTTTTAGAACTGTGTGTGTATATCCATATATATATATATATATACTTACATATTTCTATTTTCACTACAATCCGCAAAACCTGAAAAGTTTTGTTTTCACTTTCATTTAGTAGGAAAATATTTCAAAAGTCCTCTTGAGAAATCTTTGACTCATATGTAATTTAGAACTGTGTTTCTCTAAGTATTTTGGGGTTTTTAATTAGCTCTATTACAGTATTTCTGGTAGAATACTGTCTCAGAGTAGACATTATGATTTCTTTTCAAGTTGTTAAAATGTTTTGTGGCCCCANATGTGGTTTATTCAGTATCTTATCTGAGCTTCAGAGAAATGGGTATTATGTGCTTGTTGGATGAAGTAGTCTAGAGATGTCAGTTATGTTGATTTATTTATTTGCTGAGTTCATCTATGCGCTCACTGATTTTCTGTCTTCTGTATCTATGCATTAGAACATGTTGAATTCCGCTGCTCTAATAGTGGATTCGTTTCCTTACTCTAGCATTTCCATCGTCTTCTGCCACAGGATTTTGGCGTTCTGTTGTTGCATACACATTAAGTGCTTCATTAGCATCCTGGAGAACTAGTCACTGATCATTGTGGAATATCTTTCTCCCTCCCTCCCTTCTTTCCTTTTCCCTCTTTCTCTTTTGTGTGTATATTGTGTTGTGGTGTATTAACATGTGAGGCCAGAGAAGGACATCAGGAGTCCTGTTCTGTGACTTTGTGCTTTATTCCCTTGAGACAGGGTCTCTTTAGCTTGGAGCTAGTCTAGCAGCCACCAAACCCTAGCAATCCTCCCATCTCCACTTGCCACATCACTGGAGTTACAGGGACACCTGCCAAAGCTCTGGTTCTTAGGTGGAATTGGGGTTTTGATCTCAGATACTTATGATTGGCAAGCTAGAACTCTTCCCCACTGAGCCATTCCTCAATTGCTGGATCTCAGTATTCCGGATAACTTTCTTATCTGAGCTTTGCTCTATCTGAAATCATTTTAGTTGTTCCTGTATTAGGGGAGACTAATGTTCACATAATATATTTTTTCTATTCATTTACTTATAATCTACAGGTGCCTTTATATCTAAAATGAATTACTTTTTCTTGATATTTTTATTAATGGAAGATTATTTATTTATTTATTTATTTATTTTGAGATTATAATATAATTACATCATTTGCCCATTCCCTTTCTTACCTTAAATTCCTCCTTATGACCCCCTACTCTCTTTCAAATTCATAATGTATGTTTTCATAAATATATAAATATAACCTGCTCAGTCCATACGATTTTACTTTTATGTATGTTTTCAGAGCTGACCACTTGGCATTGGATAACCAATTGGTGTGCTCTTCTCTGGGTAAAACTACTTTTTCTGCCCTCAGCATTCCTTAGTTGCCTGTAGTTCTTTGGCTAAGGCTGAGGCTTCCTGAGATATCCCCTTCCACATTTGCATGTCTACTGGTGTTTTCCCTGTTCAGGTCATTTTTCATCAGTNGTGTTGGTAAGACCTCATGAGTGTGGCTTCCCCGATATTCTTAGAAGACTATCTCACAGCAAGTTCCCTGTTCCTCTGGGTCTTTAAGTCTTTCTGTCCCCTCTTTCATGATGANNCCTAAGCCTTAGGTACAGGAGCTGTGTTGTAGATGGATCAGTTTGGACTGGGCTCTACAACTCTGCATTTTGATTGGTTGTGGTTTTTCTGTAATGGCTTTCATCCATTGCAAAGAGAAGTTTCCTTGATGAAGGGTGAGCACTACAAGTATTCATCTAGACCCTGGAGAAGGATGTGCAGTGTCTGGCTGGTTGGAGAGGTTGGGTGTGGTGTGAGAAGGATCTCGATGTTGGAGGTAGGGAAGGCAGCTCCTGGTGGAAGCCTGTAAGACTTCCATAAGTACTGTAAGTAGAGACCCAGGCAGAGGTGGCCAGAAAAAGCTGGCATATAGGATGTTGGGTGTGTTGAATGGANAACCAGATAGACCCTGCAAATGGATGTGCCAGATCTGCCTGAATGGAGAATTTGCTTTTTATTATTTTTTTATTTATAAAATTGATTTCTAAGTAGTGAATGGTATCCTTGAATTCTTACTATGTTTGTTACCTTTTTTATCTGGTGGCTGTGTTTTTATTGGTTTTGATTCCTATGCCCTTTTAGTCATTTGAGNTTTTAATTGAACACTAAATTAATTTCTAGTTTATGTATATGAGTGTTTATATGTGCACCATGTGTGTGCAATGCCTGTGGCAGCCAGAAGAGGACATCAAATCACCATGAACTGCAGCTACAGACATTTGTAAGCCAAACTGTGGGTGCTGTGAATGGACTCTCAGTCTTTTGGGAGAGCAGCAAGTGCTTTTAACTGCTGAGCAATCTCTGCAGCCCCTTGAGCGCTTTTTAATGGTGTTATTCTCTCATTGCGTTTACACATGGGTTATGCTTTTGAATGGTTACCTGGTGTTTTTCAAAAATGCACTTACAAACAGTCCATGTGTAGTTTCAAATAGCANTATGTAGTAATAGTTGTGGTGCATTTTCCTTATGGTAACAAAGCAACCCTTATCCCTCCTGCCTGCAGCCTGTGTCCTATCATTATCCTTCACTAATTCATAAACATTGTACTTACAAGGACATGCAACGCATGCACAATCAGGAGCTCANCATGAGTATTTTGAACAAATATTATGGATTAGGTCCTAAAAGTAACAGATGATTTAAAAGTTCACTTCCTTTCACTTGTGGCTTTCTAATACTTTTCTGTTTTATGTGGGTCTGAGGTTTTGGCCTGAGGAAGGTCTTCTAACTCCTCTCTCATGACAAGGCTATTGGCAGGAATTTTCCTCAATTTCTATTTCTTTGAAAATTTCCTTCTTGTTGCTTTACTTTCAGAGGGAAGTTCCACACGGTACACACAGTTCTAGCCTGTATCTTTCCCCTCAACTTGTTGAATGTTTCACTGCATTTTTCATTATGTGCATGGTTGCTGAGGAGAAGCCAGACAGCCTAATCCTTGCTTATCTATGGGAAAATTTTTTTCATTGTCTTCTTTCAGGATTATTTTCTCTGAGTTCTGAATATTATATGCCCAGGCACACTTTATTTCCTTCTGCTCCCCTCCCCCATTCATTTATATACTTTTTGGGTTTTCTCCCATTTCCAATTTTCCTCACTTTCCTACCTTTCGTTCCCCACATTTCCTTTGATACTTATCCTTCTGGGTGTTTTCTGAGGATTCTGTGTCTGTGGCTTGCTCTATCACAATAATTTTTAGCAATTGTCAGTCATTAGTGTTTCAAAATATCTGTTTTAGCATCTAGCATTTTCATTGCGCAATGAAACTTCAATTACAGTTTCNTGGCTAGTGGATATTNTGGGTTTTCAAAAGAACTTGTATTTCTCTTTGCACCTTAGTNTTTGANGTGCCTGCTGAGGTGTTCTTTCTTACAGATACTTTCATAGGCTGTGTCTGGTCTACTAAGTCCATCAAAAGCATTCTTCATTTTGTGGCAGTGTTTGGTCTTTAGAATTTCTTCTTGTTTCTATTAAATTTCCAAAAACTTTTTGCATTGCTCTGTATTCTTGCATGCGACCCAANTACCTCAGCATCCCCAGCATCCCCAGCATATTAATCATTGGTANTTTATTTTTAAAAAAGATTTATTTATTATGTACACAGTACTCTGCCTGCATGTATGCCTTCAGGCCAGAAGAGGGCACCAGATTTTATTATAGATGGTTGAGAGCCAACATGTGGGTGCTGGGAATTGAACTAAGGACCTCTGGAAGAACAGCCGGTGCTCTTGACCTCTGAGCCATCTCTCTAGCCAAATCATTGATACTTTAGATCCTTAATAGGCAACTCTGAGTTCTCTGCTTTGGGTTNTGTTTTGATGCTTTCTTTGAGGTGTTATCTTCAAACTGTGTTTAGTTTTTGGTATTAGTATAACCTTTAAAGGCCTATAGATAGCCAGACATGAAAGGCAAAACCAAAAGCAAACAAATAGGCCTAGTGTAGTATAATTGCAAGGCATGTGGGATGGATGCTTGATATATATACTTTAGTTTGTCACATCAGTATATTAGAAAATACTGTTAAAACATAGTCCAGAATTCAGGAAATATGATCCTTTCATTATTTTCTACAGCAAAATTTCCTTCCTTTGCAATAGTCCAATGACAGTCCAGTGAGACACATTGCAAACTACGGCAGCTGTAGCTTTCTGTGTAAAGGCCGACAGACTGCCTATGCCTGAGCAGCATCAGGTCTATGGATTCCCAAAGTTCCTCAGTTTCCCCACAGCACTCATGCACACCCCACTCTCATGGCCTAGTCATTCATTCAGTCACGGCACACATACTCTTTTAGGTACCTGCTATGTGACTTTTCTAGATTGTGANGAGGGGCATGGTATAAGAGCAACCAGCATGAAGAACTTGGTCTTTGCCTGTGGCAGGCGCCTTTCCTGCCTTCCTGGCCACAGTGAGACTGGACAAAGCCTTTTGAACTCAGACACAAATGGCAATCTCCCTCTACCTTCATCATGGTGCTCAGTGCCCACATGCTTGACTCTTAAAAGTAAACATTGAGTTTACAAATGAACAGCAACCTATAATTAAACTTACTGAATATCAGAAAAGATTGGGGTATTCAGTAGAAGAAATTGAGCAGATCTTTGCAATTTGAAAACCCAGAAAATTTTTAACTTTGAATTTTATTTTATTTATGCTTTTTAAATTAATTTTTTTCATTTATTTTACATACAGAGCACAGTTTCTCTCCTCTCCTCCTGTTCCCTCCCCCGACTCTCATCTACCCTTCCCACTCTCACCCTCCCATCCTNCCCTCACCCAGTTCAGAAAGGGGCAGGCCTTCCATGGGAGTCAACAAAGCAAGGTGTATCAAGTTGAGGCAGGACCAAGCTTCTCCCCCTGCATCAAGGCTGGGCGAAGCATCCTAGCAGGGGGATACAGGTTTCCAAATGCCATTTCAAGCACCAGGGACAGGTNCTGATCTCACTGTTAGGAGCCCCACGTACAGACCAAGCTACGCAACTGTCACCCACATGCAGAGGGCCTAGGTCAGTCCCATGCAGGCTCCCTTGCTGTCCTCCAGAGTCCTGAGCTCCCAGAAGCTCAGGTCGGCTGTCTCTTTGGAGAACTCAGGAAATTTCAGTATTCTAAATGTTACTTGACGGGTGTTTCGCCCTGAGCTGTCCTATTGTTTTGATATCAGTCTNTGACTGGAAAAGTCAGCTATCTGGTGGGGATGGGGGATGGGGTGGGGTGGAGTTTATGTTATCACAGTTTATTGACTCTTCCTGTGTGTAGGAAACAAAGACTTCCTGGCTTAGTTTACTGATGTTCTGTAGATAGCATCCAACACAATCCCCACTGATGCCTGCTAAGCCCTTGTGATTCCCTGTGGCCAACCATTCAGATAGGGCTGATCCCATTGTGAATTTTCTATCATTACAGAGCAGTTGAAAGAGACANAGTTCTGTTTAGAAGGGCATCTGTGTGGCTTCTCAAGGGACACAGATTTGTGATATTGTTCCCACTTCTTATTTCCATCCAACACTCCCTTTCATTGTCCTNCTGTGTGGGACTCTCTCCATGCACCACCTGGCTTATGACCACATTCTCTTCCAAGANACTCATAAAAAGTGCTGCTTTTTCTTGTCATTTAAAATTCATTGAATATACTACTGAGCNTTTCTGTAGTACTCTGCTAATCGGAACAGTTCACTCAGAAGCCAATGTCACTGTGCTTAGGGATAGGCTGTGTATTCTATTCTATTTCTCTCCCCTTCTAGCTGAGGGTCAGAG